>JAECUM010095762.1:0-47477 GCA_016617855.1 Megalonaias nervosa | reverse complement strand
CAACTGAAAGATACTTGCGAATGGAGCTGATTCGTCTCAGCTCAAGATATGCAGCCTTGCATATGTTCATGACATGTTGGTGCAACGAGAGAGTACTGTCGAGAGTGACACCGAGGTTTCGTACTGACCGTGTGAATTTAATGTTGGTGTTGCTGATATTTATTGTCTGAGGTAAAGGATGTGAATGAGAAAGTCTTTGTGTTGTAATCAGGATGGTTTCAGTTTTATCATCATTCATCTGCAGCTTGTTACATGTCATCCATGATTTCACATCGGAAATGCACCTCTCTACGCCTTGGATGGTAGCTTCAACTTCAGTTGGATGGCTAGATTTGTATATTTGGGTGTCATCAGCATACAATTGGTGAGACACTGGATGATGATCTATGACACTTGAGAGTGGCTGAGTGTATAGAATGAAGAGAACAGGTCCAAGAACAGACCCCTGTGGAACACCACAGCATAGTTCAACTGGGCTGGAGTGTTTTCCATTTGCGGACACAATTTGTGTCCTGTTGACCAAGTAGGACTTGAACCATAGTAAGGCCGTATCATGAATGCCAAATACATGCTGGAGACGGTGAAGTAATATATCATGGTCTATAGTGTCAAATGCTGCAGACAAGTCAAGGAGAGTGAGGACTGTAATCTTTCCGCCATCCAAAGCAGAGAGAAGGTCATTGACTACTTTCAGAAGAGTGGTTTCAGTACTGTGGCAAAGGCGATATGCAGACTGTACATTGCTAAAAAGACTGTTTGAATTCAGATGAGATACAAGTTGGGATAGAACAACTTTTTCTAAGATTTTTGACATGAATGGCAGATTAGAAACTGGGTGGTAGTTCTTTAAATCATTATGGTCGAGTGTTGGTTTCTTCAGCAGAGGCTTTACAATGGCAGTTTTGTAAAATGATGGGAATTCCCCAGTTGAGAGAGAGGTATTAATAACATCAGTTAGTGAAGGCAGTATTGGATCCAAGCACTCTAGCAGCAGTGACGTCGGGATCGGATCCAGTTCACATGACTTTGGTGCACTCTTCATCACGATTGTACGTACTAAATCCATAGAGACAGGTTCAAATGCTGCTAACGGTTGCCGCTGAAATTCTGTATCGCAACTGTATGGTGACGACGAGTCAACTGAAATTGTGTTGTCAAGTTTATCTCTGATGGTTTGTACTTTGTCACGGAAGAAATTTGCAAACAGGTCCGGAAGGTCGACTAGAGAGAAGGTAGCTGGAAGTGGTGTACATTTGTTCCTTGACATCAGCTTGTTAGTAATCTCAAATAGCTCTTTGCAGCTGGAACTTTCCATGATTTTAGTACCGTAGTGGGCTGATTTAGCTGCATGGACTATGTTTGTGACATTCTTCTTAGCGGCATCATAGATCTGCTTATGAATAGTGAGTCTGGTGGAAAGCCAAAGCCTCTCAGCTTTACGGCGGTCTCTTTTAGCAGTGCGAAGCTGGTCCCTAACACTGCTATACCACGGAGAACACTTCTGAATTGCTACTCTGCACTTGGTTGCTGGGGCATGTTTGTCGAGCAATGAACGCAGGCAGTTATCAAGTTGTTCTGCTGTAGTGGGTAAGCTAGTTGTTAGGTTTGCTTGGATGTCATGCATTAGTTTGGTTCTGTTTATCATACGGAGGTTTCTCTTAGTAGCGAATAAAGGTGGAGGGTTAGGGACTGATAAGTCAAGATGGCATATAATGCAGAGGTGATCTGATGAAAGTTCGTGGGACACCAGGGAGGACTGAAGAATATTATCATCAGGTCTGTAAAGAATCCAGTCTAATATGTGACCATGTTTATGGGTGGGTTGGCTAACTGACTGTTTGAGGTTGAAAACGTGAATGGAATCTAGGAGTTTCGATGTGCATGGGTTTCCAGGACAGACAAAGTTTAAGTTAAAATCTCCAAGAATAATCAGGTTGCCACCTATCGAATTTCCATACTCCAGGAGATTCGGAAACTGCTCCAAAATGAGATATATCAGTGATAAGTGCCATGGTGCGGTGCATCTGCATCGGAAGAATCTATTGCCAAGTAATAATCTAACAGATTGTAGAAATGACTGATACCATAGTTCTTCTTTGCAATCCAACAGATGATGCTGGCTAAATCATTGAATAATTTTGAACTTAATCTGCATCCAAAAACAAGACGAGTAAAAAAGAAATACTGATTCAAGTGCTTTACACCCTGAAGGGTGACAGGGCTTCACTGGTACGAGTTTTACATGCATCTGTTATATCAGCCTTACACATCCAAGAATCACGTCCCAAAGTCTGCAATGTCTGAATGGTATCATCAATCCTTACATAGGTCAGTGAACATTTTTCCCTATCAATAAGATCACTGATGCTCATAATGCTTGAACTGTGAGGGGCTGACATGTCAACAACAAGTCTCTTTTACCAGAGTATTTGCCCTCTACAATGCCAAGTGGATTGATTCTGTAAATGTCAAAAGGGGGAAAAGGAAATGGACCTATAAGATAACCTTTGTCCAACTCTTTCTGTAACAATTCCGAAACCATACTTGGCTGTTTGCGAGCTGTCAGATTGTTTTTACATTCCAGACTCTGTAATACAGAAGCTTCTATACCAATGTCAAAACCCTCACTCAATCCTACAATTAATGTTTCAACCACTGATTTGTCATGATAATCTTTTAATTCAAGAGCAAACTGCATAGTATTAATTGGAGTAGAAGCCTTCAAAGAAAGGTCTACGATTTGTAGTCATTTGCCACATTGCACTTTAGGATGCTCCTTCTTACAATTTATGCAAACATGCATATGTGTGCATTTCTCATGCCTGCAGCCAGTTTCTGAATTAAAATTATTGCATATTTCCTTCCCTTGATGAAAAAGGTGTGGACGTCCACGTTTATCGGAATTTCTGTCCCAAGGCGATTGATGTGTGTCCAGATCCTTTTAAAAAAGGTTTGATGGGCACTGTGGGGAGAAATGGTCCACACTATTACAGTAATTACATGAAATGACTTTTCTCCCTGCTGTCACTTTTGAGAAAATATAGTTATCCCGTATGCCCCAGTTAATCAGAATTTTATGTTGCGTGTACATAACAGCTGCTCTAGCCGAGAAAGCGTGATGATAATCATAAAAAACGCTTCCTCCAAATTTCATGGCAATTGAAATTATCTCTCTCTCGTACTCGTCAAGTTCCTTCCAACGATTTGGGTACACCTCACACATAATAGTTCTATATTTAGAAAATGCAGTTAGGAATTCTCCTAAAGTCAGTGATAGAGATAGGCGTGGATCAGTTTTCTGAAAATGGACTTCCAGCCCATTTGATTGAATAGCTTGTACACTGCTAGTGTCGACATTAGGAAGCAGTAAAGAAGCTAAATTTACGTCCTTACCAGTCAGAATTTGCTGCCTGATATGGTCCAGCACTGTTTCAACATGGCGTAAGGACTGCGAAGGAACACCCTCTATTGACATTAGAGAGGTGTGCAAAGTCGTCTCCTGTCCAATCCTTCCATTGTCATCAGATGTGCATGGGCCACAAAACCGATTCACCTTGTTCACCAGAGAATCAACCGTTTTTGTCAAGGAGGCAATGGCCGCCACCATGTTGGACATGGTCACATGATCCGATGACATCATCAGGGGATGCGAACCAGACGTCACATGACCACTATTATCTGGCCTGGGTGGGTCCTTTGCAATATTTCCGTTGATCTGGATCGCCTCCGATCCAGGCACATCAATCCCAGATGATGATGTGATGGTCGCTGAAGATTGCCTTCTTTTCCTTCTGTTGTGCTCGAAGAACTGAATTAGAGCCGACTTTTTAAATGTGGGCGGGGCTTCATACCCTTGTAAAAAGATCTCCGTTCTCGATTGTTCCAAAGTCCAGTTAGTTGGATTTTCCATATCATAACATAGAGTGTGAGCTGATCTGCTACTATCCAGTAATCTTCCAATATTCTCATGCACTGGCGAGCGCGAACGAGGACGCTGGACTACTTCACCCAAAGTGCATTGTTACGGGCTGTGGTCCACTGTCGTCCCTGTTTAGGCATTGTCTAAATCTATGGCAGGGATCACAAAACGATGAAATTTCCAAGTGAATGGGCTTAAATTGTTCAGCACACAACAAAGATCATTATTATTATCATTGGGAATAAGATACACACAGGATCCACAAGGAAAATAAATAATTACTGGAGCAGAAATTGTACACAATCCCATGTGATGCACAAGAACTAATGGTATGTGACCCCCATGCAAGACAACAAAGACCCCCACATTCTATATATAATTACAAACCTATGATATCATACAGTGACTTACCAATTAGACTATTTGAATGAACTGGTGATAAATATAGCAATCTGTATTGCATAAACAGCGTCAAAACCATTTGACATCTACATGTAACCCATCACAAACCCCTCTCAGTTCTGATAGTAATTCCAAACCAAATAACCATGGTAATTACAACGTAGGTCAGAATAACTTTAGATGTTGGTACCGGGGTAGATGGCAGTCAAATCTGAATAATAAAAAATCAAATCAAAAAGATTACTCTCATGACAAAATATGTCTCAATACCTCTGTTGAGGGCCACAAAGGGGTGATTGACATAGAAGGCCTGCAACCAGTACATGACAAGAGTTTAATGAATAGATCAGTTGGATCACACACTAAAATCTTGGCCAAGCAGTATGTACTTTCATAGATTCTGGAAGTATGATCATAATAATTTTGAAATCAGAACTCTATGCATTACCAGACAATCTGGAGTTACCACTCTTAGACTCTCTTGGGTTGTCAATATCAGTAGCAGATGGGAAAGCCTTAGATTATCTACATTATTTTGAGGCTAACATATCTGTCCCATTTTTATCCTCTTTTAATTTGTACATATCATTGTTATACCATATAACAAACTGAGTGGTTCATGTCCTGTAATCATAGGAATCAATGTTTTAAGGAGTTGTAGAGCATTTTTTTCTTCTTCAGAAACTTCTGAAAACATACTATCAGAATGTTAAACTGCTTTGGATGCCTTAAATCCAAAGTCATTTAAAGTCAAAGCTTGTGGGAAAAAGTCAATATTTGTGAAACCATATGAAACCATCACTGTGAATGGAATTGATAGGAATGTAGGCCCCTGCAAAAACAAATTCATGACTTCATGAACAATCATGAACTGTTCATGAACGTTCTTGAAATGTTCATGATCAGTTCATCATTTGAGTTCATGAACAAATATTCATGAAAGTTCCTCAACTAAGTTCATGAACACTTCAAGAATTTTGACGAATCATGTACTTGAGTTCATGAACACAATGATGAACTTTTATGAACTATTATAATATCTTCGAAGTTTCTGAAATGTCATGAACTTGCTTCATGAACAATTCAAGTACTCTGATGCACCACCAATACATTTCTTAAAAATGTATATGAAATTTCTATATCATTATATTCATAAAATGTTTATGAAAATTCATCATACAAACTTCTCACAATATTAGTGAAATATATATAAAGGTGAATATTTTTTTTAAAATGATATGATACTGTATAAATGTTCATAGAGATCTTTTATTCAATACTTGTGTACCTAACCCGAGTAGTTCTGGATTAATATGGGAAAATATTTTCTGGCCAGCATGAACAAAATGTACTTGCTATAAAAGCTTTCAATGACTTTGTTCTAACGTTTGTGTCCATTACTGTCATAAACTGCATATTTTATTGACTTTGTCACTGGTTGCCAAGTTGCCGTAAAAACCGAAATATGTAAACAATGATTATCCTGATTGGATGACTGTGAAAGAAGATGTGATATGATTGGTTAATATACGTGCGAGATTTCAGCAGCTGAGCCTCCTTTTCCCCCACAAATGAAAGAGCACGCAAACGGTTCTGCAACAAGTAACAATCTTGAACAAAAAACATGGACTCCTGTGGAATGGACAGATGAGAATATTTTCAATATCATTTCTTTTAAGTAAGTAGAAGAGAAGCGATTATGAAGAATATGAAGGAACTGACTTGGTGAGAGCAAAATTAGGCGGAAAAGCGTACACAGCCAGGATCATCAAAATTACGGTATCTTTTTCTTGGTCATTCATGATTGTTTCAGTGGGAGTTATATGGATATTTTATTGGTTTTTATATGTCATCATATTAGTTTTAACCAAACTAATATACATGATTTTTGTCAGACCCAATTTAAACTTGCTCTTCGAATTTTTGAAAATCACTAAACATTATCATACCCCCCCCATTTCGATCTCGATACCAGACGCAGTACTGCATCTACGATAAAAATTTAGATGTTCGGTATCATTTTCTGTTTCATGACATCACTGTTTCTATGATCTGATGTAATTTGGTAAATTAAAACAAAAAAACAAAAAAACAAAACAACTAAAACTAGTTAATGTGTCAAACTGTACACAATACAGGTGCAAATAACAACGTGATGAAACCAGAAGCAGCTATATGCAACATCCGGAGTCAGAGTGGATAAATTTTTATTGATTAAAACATTCGACTCCTGTGACTTATAATACCTATGGCTAGTCAGCTTCAGTTAAAATACAACTAGTGACAAAATTCTCCAATAATATAAATGCTCAGTAAGTTGTGTATTAAGTGTAAGGGATTAAATAATTTTGAGTTGGATCATAATTATTCCAGTAAATAAAGTGGGGTACAAAAATAATGTGCTAAAAGCTGAACACAATGTTGATCAGAGGTTATCTGTAATTAACTTTATCTTTCTTTCAGATCAGACAGCAGAAAAGTAAAATTATTAGAGGATGAAGTTTGTAGGTTAAGGAGGAAAATTTGACAACTGGAGGATCTTACAGCCAAGATGGAAGAGACATTAAAAAGTGACTGCTGCAGCAATGTTAAAGATCCAAATAGTAATCAGATGGAACAGCTTAAGTTGCAGATGGAGACATTCAGTAGTGACAATAGGTGGAATTTGATTAAATTATAGGCCCTGAACGTCTTCACAAAAGAATTATCTGACAGGTCAGTCTCCGGGGGGAAAAAAAGATTGGTCAAGTCAGGAGAAACCCAAGTGGAATTTAGACAGCCCCATGACAATGAAAGTTAAACATGCTTCAGCAGTTGATTGAACACAACTGCCCCAATATCTCTTGAAAAATTTTCAAAGAAAAATTGCAAAACATACAAAAAGTGTTGCTAAGAGTAAAAAAAAGAATATTGCTTAATGTCAGTTTACACGTTCTTTGTTGCATATTAGAAATTTATCTGAAAGTAAATACTGTTTTTTAAGATAATATGTTGCATTTTATACTGTTTTAAACCCCCCACATCTAATGTTATTTTATGATTCAGGATGAAATAGGTATTTGTGAGTTTGTCAGATAATCAAATTTTTTGTACAGGAACTGTTCATGAAGTCATGAATCATGAGGAACATTGTTCATCACAGTTCATGAATATGTTCATTCACTGTGACGAACGATGATGACCCAGTCTGTGAACTTTTAAGAACTGTTCATGAATTCTGTTCATGAATATTTCATGAACTGTTCAAGAACAGTTTGTAAAGTGATGGTTCATGAACTGTTCATGAATTCGTTATTTCATGAACTGACCATTTTCAGTTCATGCACATTCATGAATAGTTCATGAACCTTTTGATGAACTTTCATGAATGGTTCATGAACCATTCAAGAACAGTTCATGCCAGTTCATGAATTATTCATGATCATTTCGTAGGGGGATAGTAACATTTCTACTGTGGTCATAGAAATTCCATTTGATGCTTTGGGTTACACTATATGTCCCAGACTAGTGAAAGTTTCACAGGCCAGTTCTACAAAGCCCCAATCTGGATTTGCAATATGACAGCCAAAACTTTAACTTTCACTCCAAAATCTAACATTTGTGAGATTTTGGAGGCAAGAGCAGTTGATAATCTGGCATCTCCTATACCTAGTCAGCCCTCTAATGAAGAATCTGACAGTATCCCAGATGTCAAGATAGATACCACAAGATTAGAGGGAACAAGTGCTTCAGTTTAAACAGGTTTTGGGAAACTGGAAGCATATCTTTGTTACTAATAACAGTTATCCTGAGAAAATCAACCTAGTCCAACATAAAATAGTTGCCCAAAATTACATCCCATTTAAGGAACCATATAGGAGAATTCCTCCTACCATGAAGAAGTCTGGCAACACATTCAAGAAATGCCATCTGCTGGTATCGTTCGTGAATCTGAGTCACCTTATTCCTCAAATGTAGTACTTGTATGAAAGTCCAATGGTGCCCTTAGGTTCTGTATTGATTGGACAAAGTTAAATAACAAAATTAGGAAGAATGCATACATGCTACCTAGGTTTTGATGACACCATGGACACTGACTTCTAGGTTCTTCAGTTAAGCTCAATCTTCATTCAGCAAATTGGCAAGCTGAATTTGCAGAAAATAAGCCAAAACAGCTTATAGAATAGGAAATCTAGGCATTTATGAGTGGAATAGGATGGGCTATGATCTCATGAATACCCAGTCAACCTTCCAGAGGTTAATGGAGAATTGTATGGGAGATGTGCATCTCAAGAAATGCCTGATATTCTTGATGACATCTTAATTTTCTCCAAGACCTTTGAAGAACACCTGGAATGAGTTGAATCGGTATACAAGCATCCATATATGCATAAATTGTGCCTTAAAGCCTCAAAGTGTGAATTTTTCATGTCTTCTTTGATCTACTTAGACCACGTCATATCCGACCAAGGCACTGCACCTGACCCTACTAAAACTGAAGCTGTCAAAACATGACCTGTCCCTCAAAACATTACGGCATTAAGACAATTCCTTGGGTTTACTGGATTGTTTTGTTGCTTTATCAAGGAAATGCACAGTTGGTGCAGCCATGAACAACTCTTGTGATCATGTTAGTGCTAAGATTAAAACAAATAGTAAAAAGGTCAAGAAACCTGTTAAGTATATTTGGGGTCCAAATCAACAAAGGTCTTCTGATCTGATAAAAGAACATCTGGTATCTCCACCCACTTCGGCATATGCAGACTATTCGTTGCAATTTGAGGTGCATACAGATGCGTTTTTCTATGGCCTGTGAGCTATCCTACATCAGAAGCAAAATCACGTCTTGCATGCCTTTACCTACGCATCCTGTTGTTTAAGAATAAATTAGAATTCCTGGGGTTAAAGTGTTGTGTGACTGAAAAATTCCATGACAACCTCTATAGTAACAGGGGTTTTTCTTTTGTCAAGACTGACAGCAACCCACTTACATACATACAAACAACAACCAGATTAGACACTACTATGCACAGCTGGTTAGCTTCTCTCTCCAACTATGATTTTAGCATTTCTTACTTACACGTTAAGAAAAATGACACCGATGCATTCAGTAGGAGAGAAAAAGTATTTCAGGATGTTGTGAAGGCAATTTGTCATGTAGCAGTTGCCTCTGTCCCTTTAATTAATAGTATCACAGATTCATTCTGCAGGTGAGGATATTCAAACATCTGACAAACTCCATAATATAGACTGGATTAAGGAACAAGCAAAGAACAGGACAATTGCGAGAGTGGTTAACCTTCTGGGGAAAGTTTCTTGGCAGAGGAGAGGAGACAGGGAAACAAATCCCCATAAGTCCAGAAATATCTTAATGAATGGAAACATCTCTATGGATAGTGACATTCTTAACAGAACCTCTCACACTGATGGTCAACAAGAAAGATAGTTAGTTATTCCACCTGATTACAAGAATTCTGCCCTTCAAGGTGTTCATTGGGATACCAGCCATCCAGGTAAAGAAAAGACCCTATGGTTGTCACATCGGTGATTTTTCTAGCCTGGCTTGGAAAAGGACATTATCTTGGCTATTTAATAAAGACCTCATATATCTTAGGCATTGTTAAAAGAACTTTTAGAATCCTTTCTTTTGATGTATGATTAATGTGTGCATTTCAGTTATAGAGCATAAAGCTTGATCTTGCAGTACAGCTCACATGTATTTTTGGAACCCTATGTATCATAGTTGGGGGTGGAGAGAGAGTATACAGGATTAAGAAAAAAAATTCCAGCAGCTGTCCATGCGTCCTGACAGAGTTACTGCAGTGACTGTTGGACAATTGCTCTGCAAACCATTCTTTCTTGTGGAGTTGTCGAGGATGACCACTGTGGAGTGGATGTGGTCTCTATCAAATCAGCATGGTTTACTGTTCATGGCCCCTGCAAGTATGTATTATACAGGTTCATGGAGAGAGAAGCACCAATTTATCTATGTCATTGTCAGATGATTATACAGATTTCCTTGTTCTGATGAAGATAATGTAATAGATGCCAAAATCAAATTTGAGAAAGTATCAACATAGTTGCAATGCATCAAAAACTGTATTAACACTACTGTACATTTCTTCCATTTAGAACAGGCTGATCGACACCTTTGGCAACAAGTTTATGCTTTCACTTTATTCAAGGAAATCTCAACAAACTTACACACTGACTTGACAAGATCTGGTTGAGTGTCTCTTGAATAGTGTAAAGTTATCCTACTGTTTAAATATGAAAAGTAATCCTCCGAGGTATATACATTGAAATTCCCGATGACAGGTGTTTCCATCAAAAGAAAATGAGAACCACATGTTTAGTCCTTAAAATGTACTGACCCTGTCAAGAGGCTGCATATACATACACCCCTCCCCAGTAACTTGCGCACAATGGGGTCCACAAACACAGACTGCATTGTAAGTTAGGGCGCGAGTTACTAAGAGACCTCCAAAAATTGAAAAAGTTTGCTTAAACATTGAAAAAACTGCTGGGGGAGGGGTAGGGAACTGGGCTCGTTTAATGACTAAATCCTTGTTTCACAATCACATCGATAATAACTGTTAAAACGTGCTTTTGCCAATGAATTTGTTCATTATTCTGTGTAAATAACATTTATTTTCAAAATGTCCATTATGTGAAAGATCGTTCCAAATGGTTTCAACAACCATCATGTGTATGCTAAGACATCTGTGTATTACATCACTGCATTTTGTTTTGCTGATTAGCCTGGTTCCCAGAATGGTATTTAATATTATCCTGCTAAGTCTGGAGTCAAAGTAGCAGGGAAGTCGACTAATTGTTGATATACCACCAAAAAGATTCTTTTTTTGAAAAACTTGTGACAAATATTTCACGAGTCAAATTTAATATCGTCTAAGTCAAAACTCAATTTTTGTATTGTTCAATTAGTACAATACTGATATCGTGATTTTATTGAAAATAATTGTGAAGCTTCTTATCATCTTTGACGATATCTCTAAGTGCCATTTCAGGAATTCTCTGAAACTCACTTATCCACAATGGTCCGTATCTGTGAAACCAAGCTCTTTATTTTACAAAGTATTCATTTCGTTTGGTTGCCTTACTGTCTTTAATCACAATTATGAATGAGTCAGTTAATTTAAGATAGTTTATGTTACATACACAATAACATTTATAGCAGTGTTCAATTGATCAAATGAAGTGAGTTCACATGACATACGACTGGGGCCACTAGATTTTAAGTTTGTAGGATTTGTGTGCCTATTAACTTCTCTTTTATTCCACCTCCTTTATTTGATTCAAAAGACATAATTAACGTGATAACACAAAGTAGGCCAGCTTTTAATTCAGTGCAACAATACAACAAATACTTCCTCAAGTCAGTCATAAAAACATGGTCGGCACCTAATTAGGTTCTCAGTGAAATGCTTGCGGACATAACTGTTACGGTAGACTGACATATTTTACATTTAACTACACTTTGCATTTATGATGATTACACTTATGAGGAGCTAAAAGCTAGAATTAAAACACAAATTTCATTTAATAAAAAATATTTAACTGGCATTTAAATATTAATGTACTGCCTACATTAGGCGTGACATTTTCACTTATCTAAATTTCCTTGAATATCTTTAATTAGAGTGTACTAAGAATGTCGTTTGGAAAGAAAATGTATCCAGTTATATGACTTCTTATTAAAAGTTGATATTTTCAAATGTTGATTAAAATTTCCAGGTCCCATCTACCATTTTTAACTATAAACTGAGCAATATATCAGTGTTTCAGTTACCAAATTTGATCACGATTTTCTTAACGTTCAAGAAATAGAGATCAATTTTTTGTGTATTTTCTGGTTTAAAAAAATGAGATCCATGCTTGACCCTGTGTTATAAGAGGGTTTGCGAGTTATCAGGGTACGAGTTATCGAAGGAGTGGTGTGTAAAGTTATGAACTCCAGTTCAATTCAGACTTTATTTATACTGCTGGGGACTGGTCATTTAATTTATGGGACTGCACTGTTCTTTACAATTGTGTTATTTTTTTTATTCTTTCATTCATCACAAGATAAATTTGTTTCAAATAATACAACCCTTCAGAAACTTAAATGGTCTCTCCCTAATAAAGACATGGCCTGAGCAGATGTTCTGCAGAAATAAAAGCAATGCCCATTATAACAACTGTTATAAAATATTGGCATCAGGAGACAATGTCAATTTCAGAGTGGGAAAGTTGTGTTTCTAACATAAGCCATTTGACTTGGTGCATTGTACTTCACAACTCAAATTATGGTCCTGTCATTAAGAGCTGAAGTTTGGTAATTGTTTCAAATTAATCTTACCTCAATGTATTACTAAAATGAACAATGATGTGGAAAATAGTCAAATCTTAAATGTTCAACAAATTTAAGGCAATCGCCATGGTTGTATCCACACCTGTCCTATTATTTGTTCGTTCTTGTAAGGGAAAAATATAAAAACAAAATTTTCATGATGATAGAAAAAACTAATCAGCCATATGGAAATGTCTCAATACCCTAATCATAATATAGATCTAAGATGTTTAATTATTTCAATGCAGTTTCCTGTTTGTGACTATTTGAGCATTTGGCTATTGAGACAAAAAAAGAAAGAAAAAAAAACCAACTTACAAAGCTTTGCATCTAAAATGGGTTAACTAGATCATGGGATCTCTCTTCCTCTCTCTATCTCTCCCTCTCTCTAAAATGATGTATGTTAAATTTACATTTCTCTAACATGATGTAATGACTTTACGCAAATAAAAGACATCTCAGTAGCAGTAATACTTTGTTAAGTATCATCTGAAATTCAGTAATATTGCATTCCTTGCAATTATAAGAACGATAAAAAAAGACAGACTGCAAATATTTTACAATAAAACTGCATTGCACAAGTTCTGAAAGTTACCCCATGCAAGAGTTTTCAGCAATATATTGTAATATTTCTTTTGACATCCAATCCCGGGATTAAAAGAGGCGAGTTAAACTTGAGAAAGCACTGTTCTTGCAGTTGTTGCATCAACATATGACAAGATACAATTATTCCTCAAAGTCATGGCCCCCCTCACCCCCTGCCTTGATTTCACCTCTAAACATAAAATTTGATAGCTGACTACTACATGTCTGCCCCACCCCCACCCCTGACGATGCCCCTGTTCAAAGCTAACTGAGCTTGTACTGTTTGGCAATATCAAGACGATGACAAAGTTATGTTTACACTCATACTGAATTTCTGTATGTTGTGAAGAAAAGATTATTCATGGACTCGATAACAGATCTGTGGGCAAGGTGATAAATATATGCCAGTCTCAGATACATATGTGTGTATGAGGTATAGAAAGAATATTATTAATATTTCACATCTTTGCTTTAATTTAAACTATACTATTTTACAATAATTACCAAATGGTCAAAAATCATCCCAGATACATGTTGGATCACATGCACTTTTTGAAGATTGATGATCACAATTAGCAATTTAGGTAGTTAAAGAAAGGACCATAAATGGAGCTGTAAAGTACAATACACCAAGTCAGAAGGTTTCATGTAGTGGTCAGCTATTAAGTTGTATGGATGTTGGCCAAAACGTGTTTAGAGGTGAAATGGGGAAGGGTGGTGGACAAGTAACAACCCTGCTTTATAGTGTGTGGGTGCCCACGATGACAGTGTTGACAATGTTCACTGCTTTAATTCTGCTGAACATCTGTTGAAGTCTAGTCTTTTTTTTTCAGGGAGAGACCATTTAATTTTCGAAAGGGGGGGCATGCTTGCTTGAAAACATTTATCTTGCTCTGATTTGAATTATAAAAAGGACACAATGCCATTTCTATTCTTATATGAAACAAAATTTATCTTGTGATGAATAAAACAACAACAAAATAAAACTCGTAAAAATGGTACTAACAACTGCCTCACTAGGCACTCTGCATTAAATGGTTGGTGTTAGGACTGGTCAGCCTGGTGTCAGGATAATGTGACTAGGTGGGACATGATGCTACATGAACTGTGTTATGATGCCTCAGTGCTAGACATCACTATAAACTGTCACACTGCAGACATCGTAGCGATGTGACTGAAAAATTGTTAAAGCTATGTTGATAATCCAAACCACATACACACACACACAACAAAATAAATTAAATGGCGAGTCCCTTGCAATAAATGTAGTTAAAATTGAAGAATTATGTACAGTCAGCCTTGTGACTGTCATTATGTGGTTTGTAAATTCGGAATTTGCTCTACTTTGTTGTCTTTTTTCAAAACAAAAGTGACCATCAACTGGAAATTAACTGTCCAAACATTAGAAGATTATTTTCATGTTTAAACAGCGAGATAAATTGAAACTTTTCAAAGGAAGATCAATACAGAGTGCCTCTCATCAAGTCAGTGTGTAAGTTGGTTCCAAATTTTTTAATAAAGTGAAAGTGCAAACATACTGCAAAATAAGTTGATTAATCATCTCTAAATGTACAGAATATACAAGATCCTTTTTGTTTCATTCTTTTATTGTCCCAATATATTTGATAGAAATTAAAATCACCTGATCCATGAAATGGTATCTGTTTGTGTATGGGTGTGTGTGATTTGGATTTTTAACATAGCTTTAACAATTTTTCACTCATATCATTACACTGTCTGCAGTGTGACAGTTTATAGTGATATCTAGCACTGAGGCATCATGCCACAGACATGTAGCATGATGTCCCACCCAGTCAGATTATCTTGACACCAGACTGACCAGTCCTAACACTAACCTCTTCATGCTGAGCACCAAGCAAGGCAGCTGTTAGTACTATTTTTGTAAGTCTGGTATGATTCAGCCTGGGATCGAACCCACGACCTCCTGTATCTGAGGCCGACGCTCTAACCTCTAGGCCACCGGAGCGGTCGGTAGCTGATTGTAAATCACACATGATATCATGGTCTTCCATGTGTGGTCTTCATTCATTGGCTGTTCAAATGTCAATCGTTATAACTTTTATTATTACTGACTAGACCATAATTTGAGCTACATTTATTAAGTGCAACGCCCCAAGTCATTCATGTGATAAAAATATAAATTTCCCAATCTGACACCATCTTCTGATGTTAACATTTCATAAGTGTTTACAATGGTCACTGCCTTAATTTCTGCTGAACGTTGCTAAGTCAAGTCTATATTAGATACAGACCATTTAAGTTTCTGAAGGGGTGGGGTAAATGCTTGAAAATTATTATCTTATTATGATTTGTAGTATCAAAAGAATATTATACCATTCTGTGATTTACTTGAAAAACATACTTATACTGTGATGAACAAAAGAATAAAAAATACCACAGACAGAAATAATAATTAAATGGCCAGTCCTTTAAACAGTACACATGCATTCAGACCTAACTAGTTCATAGTTGTGTACATGTATATTCAGTCTCATAACTGGACCAATTATTGCTTAAGGACTAAACATGTGGTTCACATTTAAGTGTAAATTTAGTGTTTTCATTTTTGTTGCTTGTGTTGTTTAAATAGCAGCTACCGTTATCTGCAATTTAACTGTCCATACCTCAGGTGATGACTTTTCATATTTAAACAGCTGGACAAGTTTACACTTTTCAAGGGAAGCTCAACAAGGTGTGTGGCGTGTGCCTCTCGTCAAATCAGCACGTAAGTTTTCTTAATGTATGAAAGATACAATTTCTGTTGTCCATATATTAATTATAAAAATAAAGATCACTGATTGCTTAAATGGTATTTGATTGTAATCACTCATGATGCCCCAGTCTTTCCATGGGTGCTCTTCACCAATTGGTTTAAATATCAATCAGTAATGCCAATCAGCTGCTCCATGGTGGAGATGCCATTGGTGTGCCGGCCATGGCACTGTGTTGATCTGTAGCTATTTTACTGCTTTGTTGCTGAGCAAAAGTAGATGGGATTAAGCCCCCTACCGCCATGCATGTGATTCCGAAAAGACGAGCTAATAACTTGTTTTTCACTTTTTATATACAGTAGTCCCCCTCTTGAACGGCCCCCCTCACCAGCGGCCACCCGCTCCTTACGGCCGGAATCCGAAGGCACCGATGAATTTGTGTTCAAAAGTACCCCTCACAAAAGGCCACCTGGCTAACGTGACCAGCAGCCAGCATATTTGTGCAAAAATATAAAATTTACCCCTCACAAGCGGCCGCATTTTATTTTGTAATATGTATCCAAAACAAATTTTATTCATAACATGTGTTAAGTAATCCAATTTCTGTTTCCCGATGTCAGGTTTTCGTTCCTGAAAGAAGTGTTGACTGACTAAAGTACATGTACCACTAAGGTTAATATTATATCATTTACGCCTCACAAGAAGCCACATTTTTTCCATAAAGCCAAGAAAGACTCAAATTTTAATCCATACAAAAAAGGAAGTACACGTAATCCGATTAGCCTTGCTGCTGCGTTATCATGAGATGTCCGGTTTAGCCACTGATAATTGTTAAGATTACAATTATTAACAGTAGTAACAGCTGAGAAGTGGCAGTATTGATGTACAATACACAAAGTCAGCGGGAAAATGGTTTGATAGCCTTTATGGCTTCCTTTAGTAAGATGTTGAGCTTGTTCACTTCCATAATTAGTGGCTATTACTACTGACAATAATTGTCAAGATTGCAAATCCTAACGGCCGTGAGGTGCTATTGTTCAGGTCAATTCTGCGTACGTATTGAAGCTGTTTTGGTTTCTGTCACTTAGTGTAAAACAATGTAAAGTCAATAGGGTACCAGACTGCGACTAATGAATCACGTGATAAGATCGCCATCTTTAAAAACATGGCATTTTGTTTAAATGTAAAAAATTTTTTTATTCAGTCTTGTAGCTGGCAACATTGGAATAAGTTATTGCAAAAAGATCAACATGTCATCGAGGAAAAGAAAAATTCTCAGTTTAGAAGAGAAAGTGAAAGTAATTCAACTGACTGAAAAGGGGGAGAGTTCGAGGATCCTGGCAGAAAAATTTGATGTCGGAAAGACCCAGATAAACAATATCGTGAAAGATAGGGAAACAATTCTGCAGAAATGGGAAGGTGGAATGGACGGAGAAAGGAAGATTGTTAGACCCAGGAGATGTTTGTATCCTGATTTGAATGAAATGGTTTTTGAATGGTTTTGTACTGCACATGCTAAGAACATTCCACTCACCGGTCGAATGATCCAAGAAAAAGCAACAATTTTGTCAGTTGAAATGGGATATGACGACTTTACCGCAAGTAACAGATGGTTGCACAGATTTCAAGTCCGACACTGGATACATTTTTCAAGCATAAGAATTCTTAGGAACATTGGTATTGTATTTAAGTGTCTGTTGGTGACAGATGATGTGATCTGTAACATTATTATAAAGACAGTTTTAAAACTACATGTATATCAATAGTTATTCACAGCATTCTTTTGAAAATGATGAAATAGTTTGTTTCACATTGATTTCACAATGTCCATGTGATTTTTAAATGAAAATATTAAATGTTTTAGAATTAAATGTAGTTGTGACTTTCTATATACATGTATGTACATGTATTTACTATTCGCATTTGTCATCCCCCTCTATAAAGGCCACCTGCATTATAAGGCCACTTTCCTGTTGCAATAGGGGTGGCCTTATAAGAGGGGGACTACTGTATTTTGTAATTCATTCATTGAGCTTTAGAAGCTAGTATTGCTTACTGTCAAAATTCATTTACTTCCTATTTTAAAACTGCTATAGATAAGTTACTTCAGACCAATTCAGGTTGATTATTTTTAGCATGCTGGAGCAGCCATTGTGGTTAGCTGTGTGCTTAGATCACGTACAGTGTCCACAAAGTACAATATCCAAAGAAATTTCAGTCACAGCACATGAAAGTAGTATAGAGGTATGCCAACATTCTCCCCAATGTGCATGTTGCAAATGTAAACAACTTCAACTTATACCTGGCACTCTCTCAGAAGTATACTGTACAGCTCATGTGTATTTTTGGAACCCCATGCATCGCAGTGGGTGACTTAATCCCCTCCACTTTTGCTCCACGATAACGCTCTGCAAAGGAGGAATAAAATACTAACAAATCACCACCGCACCTCCGCTAGCATGCTGATGGCATCTCCAACATGGAGCGGCTGATCAGCATTATTGATTGAAATTTGAACAGCCAATCAATGAAGACCACTAGCAGCAGAGAGGGTGAACCCTACAAAAGTTTCGCACATATTTGTTTCTATCATAAAGGTATCTGATTCTTGCAATAAATATTTACTTACCGGTTTGTAAAAAAAAGATACAAGCGTATATCTTATATTTTACAAACCTCACATAGAAATCACAAATGGGTTCACCCTCTCTGCTGCTATGGCATTTATCGTTGACTCGTTGATACATAAATAAGATACAAGGTTCTCTACAATTAAACAATAAAACATATTTATAATGAACAAATGTAAGTGGTTGTTAAAAACATCTAATACTTGTAATAAACCATGTCGCGGAGAATATTGCGCCCAGCATAATCGATCATTAAAAAAATCTCCTGGTTTGCAAATTTGTATCGGATGTGGATTAGCATCTCGTGCTGTTATATGTGCCAAATGCGGCGGTAATAAATACAGTTCATTAATATACTACTACAAGCATAGAAACTATAATGATTGTATCAGGGATGATCCTCCAACTGCTCGTGAATATTTACATAATTACACAGAGATTGATCCTGCAGTGATCGATCCTGAAGAAGATCAAAAAATAATAACTCAACGAGAAAAACAAATACAAAAAAAAATAGAAGTACTTAATAAATCAACACGAATGGAAAAGATCTGTAAAAAATTAAAATGCACCCCTCAGGATTACATCGCGAAATTATCAAATTCTCAGAGTATTTTGTAAAATAAAAATATAATACATGATGATGAATCTCAACATTCTCTATAATAATATAATGAAATGTGGTGTTTCGCTATATCAAAATCAACACTACATCATGATATGTGGATTCACCACATTCTCTATAATAATATAATAAATGTTGTAAATCCACATTATGTTAAGAACGCCACAGGGTCATCCTTAGAGACAACGTCTCTAGAGTCAGAATCAACGACAGAGACATTGTCTCTCAACAAGTACTGATTTACGTATTCAGCTGCTGTTGGTGGAGCATCTTTATGAGGCATATATTTCAGTTTCCTTTTATTATAATAAAGTAACATCACTCTGTATCTGTTACCACCACACGCTGTACAAATTTGAATCTCTCCCCGCACTCCATTACCGCATCGCAAACACGGTCTATTTCCTCTTGATCCCGTTCTGATCATGTGGCTATGATGGCCACAGTATTCTCCTATGCACGATTTTCCACATGTCCTAGTCGATCCTTGAACTATCCAACGACAGTTATTAGGTCCTGTCTGAAATGGCATATTATATAATAATAATTATATTTTTTAATCAGAAGTATATTCTGTATATTATATAATCATAGAAATGACAGAACATACCATATCATTCGAGGACGTTTATACTACAAAACATGATGCCATCGAAAGTCTTAGTGATGAATCTAACATCTACAAGCACGGAATAATCATTCAGCATTTTAATAAATTCTACGTGTTCTCAGATGATAAAGAATTTAACGGGTTCGCTAATAATTTTATCAACGAATCCTCGGTAACAGAAATAATTCCCAAATTCAGACTTAGATATCCGGTGTTTGACCTAGACACCAAATACGTGTGTGAAAAAACTAGATACCGATACAGCGATAGCATAATACCAACCGACGAACTAATCGATACTAGCGACATTATCGATTATTTCTCCGAATTGTGTAATTGCGATCGCGAGCAGGTATTCTTGTTTGAAACTAACAGTGGTTATCACGTTCTTTGTAAATCAGTGCCAGTAACATTTGATCAACAACGAGATTTAACGAATCGTGCATATGATAAGAAGAATCCCGACTGGAAAGTCGATCGACAAGCTGGTCTTCATAGCATTAAGTTAAATAACACGCGATCTTACAAACCGGGTAAACAAATGTTATGCAAAAAATTAATTTCACATAATCATGAGAGTCTCCAGAAACAGAGTTTCTTTGCTTCTACGTTGCTAGTCTGTCCAACCTGTATTCAACCTGATCGCGTTGAGAATATTATTGTCGCCGAAGTTCATAAAATTACTGGTAAACCTGATCGCGTTGAGAATACATCCAATGATATCTGCGATGAAATTCCTCCCGCAGACATCGCTAGGATATCTAATATACTTACTGGCAAACCTGATCAGCTCGTCGACGTTATTAGTGTTACCGGAAATAGATTTACTATATCGAGAGAACCAGGACATATGTGTAACATCTGTGAACGCAGACATGGATATGATGAGATACACGGTTATATCGAAGACAAATGCGATAATTGTCTCGTGTATATCAACGATGATAATTATTCTATCTGCTGTCCTAGATCGACTGGGAAACAATTACATCTACCAAGAATCACCGGTGATTCTATAGATGATTTATCATCTAATGACGAAGTTGTCGCTGCGGATAAAAGATATATAAAATATCTGATTAACGCGAGACGTAGATTTCATTATCCCAGATATCTAATTACCAGAAATGCCGATTACAAATACACGGCATTACCGACACATGAATCAGGTCCAGGTTGTCGAGTAATATATGACGTTGATTATATCGATGGATCCGCATGTGGAATGGGAAAATCTGAATCAGCTTGGAAGTCATTAAGAGATGATCAATCCGTGCTAGCATTATCGTATAGAAAAACATTTACCGAAAAAATCAAATCTGATTATAATATCGAGAGTTATATAGATATTGATGGTTGTATTACATTCAATCCTGAAGATTCTCGTCGAGTTGTTATTCAATGGGAATCTCTGCATAGGGTTCGTGGAGTTCCTGACGTGATTATCGTAGACGAATGGCATGGCATCCGCAGACAACAATTTCATTCGGCCAAACACAGCAAAGATCGATGGAATAAATTTATTGGATTAGCGACGATATGCAAACGGTTAATAGTTCTCGACGCAGATGCTAACGATGACGATCTAATATTATTCCGCGATAAGCTAATGCGCTCGTCTATGAAATTTATCATTAACGATTATAAACCCGATCATGATAAGAAGTTTTATATCAAACTCTCTCATAAGAATAATCTAACCTCGCTTCTAGAACGATTAAAATCTAACGATTCTAAAATCGCCGTATTCACTCATAACAAACAACGGACCAATTACTCCGTTGAGAGTTTAGCTAAGCTCATTCAACATCTAGGACATCGCGTTAGATATTATCACGCCGATACAGACCCTGCTCAAAAGAAATCTGATTTCAGCGATATCAATCACGCATTCGATGACATCGATGTTGTCATCAGCAACCATACTCTCGAAGCGGGAGTTAGTATCGTCGATGATAGATTCAAGGCTATGTACGTGTTCTCAGAGGAACTAGGATCTGTTGAGGCGACCAAGCAGGCTATCCACAGATTCCGTTGCGTTAACGAAATTCATTATTCATCAACGAGAAAACAACGCGCTCGTAAACTACCGATACATCGTGAATCCGTCGAGAAGGTGATAGTAGATCAAGAAAGATTGATCTCGAACGATACAAAATTATGTAGAATTCCAAACGCTGAAGATCTACAGACTGGATTCGGATACGCTTATATCAGTGACATCATCGACGAGAATAATTCCATTATGTACTTCACGCTGCGATTGATTGATGCGATGAAAAATACCGGATATGAAATAATAGAACCACCAGTAGATGATTACGAGACGTGGTTGAGAAAAAACAATACAGATAATAAAATAGATTATGATAATGATCCTAATGTCGATGAATTTCTAAAAACATCGATAGGTGATCGAATAAAACAATCAGAAACGAAGTCTCTAGAGTCTCTTGATGACGATCCAAATTACAAAGAACTTCCTCAGTATTACAAATACGATCCTAATACAAATCTAGAACCATATCAAGCAAAGAAATCGTTCCTTAGTTATATGTGTCAGTGTGATGTTAGTTTATTGCCAGCCTCGCAGATAGAACACTTGTATAAAAACTCAACGCAGATAATACGAGCTCAGCGAATCATAGTTGATAAATTTAATAATGGCAGTGCAACCGCGAGAGAAGTATTTCGATCAGATAAAATTAGTCCTAAAGAAAAACTAACGATAATAAGAAAATTTCTAACCGCGTTGAATTTACCCGATATCGTGTCTGACGATATAATGGTAACATCAGTATCTGTATCAGGACCAGATCTTAGAATGCACATCAAGAACATGATCGACGATCCTGATATCATACGTGAATACAATAATCTGATTAGTAACTGGTCAAGCTGAGGTTTTGGAGCATCATTAATCTCAGACAACAAAATAAACGCATCAAGATCAGACTACACAGTTAATTATCCTGTGTGGCCTAAATCAGACTTTCGCGATGATCCTCGTTGGATGAATTTCATCGATACGCGACAAGAATATCCCGGCGGTAACGATATCATCACGGTAGATCCACGAACCACTATGTTGAAGTTTCACGTATTGAGCGTTAATGGTTGGTTTAATGATTAACAAACATCAGATTATCAACAATAATACATGATGCAGAATTACAACATTTCCTAATAAAATAATATTAATGTTGTAATTCTGCACATGTTATCAACAATACATCATGATATGCAGAAACGCCACATTTCCTAATAAAATAATAATTAATGTTGTAATTCTGCACATGTTATCAACAATACATCATGATATGCAGAAGCGCCACATTTCCTAATAAAATAATAATTAATGTTGTAATTCTGCACATGTTATCAAAAATAATATTATATCAGAAATATCGCTTCTAGTATCAGATTGACTTAATAAGCATTAATAATTATATCATACAATTAAAGCATAAAATAATTCTTGTTATTATATAATAATGAAAGAAAAGATTTTATTATTTCCAGGCACCGAACAATACGATACCGCGATGAAGATAATAAAAGATAATAAAGGATCAATAGTCTCGAAGAATGATATCAGATTTGTTAATATCAATGAGCGTGTAGGTAATGGTTTCTCGAAAAAATCGCTGAGCGACGTAGCAACGATAACTCGTAAAAATAAAATACGTGATCGTTTGCGAAAAAAATTAGCTAATAAAACGATACCGTTTAACTAAAATTATATTATTATTATAATGACCAATATGGTTGATGATGTACTCGTTTATAATATTCTGTGCGATAACAGCGAATATTTTTACGATAAAATGATTGTTGATGAACACGGCAACGAGTACTACATGCCACCAAGAAATAAAGTTTCCGGAGACATCGAACTGACTTTCAGGATGATCGATAATGAGGTAGTTCGTTTGTTGGTAGCGAGTCCAACATATCACCATGGTTAGTTAATAATATCATAGACTTGTTCCGATGTGAGCTACTAAGAAGATATAAAATAATACACCTACCAGAAGATAAGGTAATTAATTATCTCGGACGTCCTTTTAATGATAAAGAGATTCAAGCAAGAAAATCAACCGACTACACACTAGATAATTATATCGACAATATTTATAAAGTCGGGATGATTCTCTCAGATTCTAACAATGATACGCGTGTTGCGTTTATTCTATATACCGACACGAATTATTTTTATGATAAAATGGTTGTTGATGAGCGCGGTAACGAGTATTATATACCACCGCGACGCACCCCATTAACTTTAAGGGTGATCGATAATGAGATAATCCCGTTTATTGGTAGCGAGTCTAATATATCGCCGTGGTTACTCGATCAAGCAATGAAATTATATTTAATCGAATTAAGGTGGAGATTTAATCTACTACGAATGACAGAATCTGAAATATTTAATTATTTCCGCCGTCCTCTTAACGATAAGGAGATTCTAGCCAAGAAAGACGTCGATGATATTTGTAATAATCCTGTATCTTTAGAAACTTCGTTTCTAGAGTATCTCGCGGAAATAATCTAGACGTCGAAGGTTTGTCAAATTTGAATAACATTACATTCACTAATGTGCGATAATATTTACTGCGATGATTATTTAACTCCGCACAGGCACTGCGTTAATTGCAATAATAGTTTTATCAAACACGGGGAAAATTATTTATGTCAAGATTGCCGATCATGGATTAAATATCTATACTGGTTGATGAATATATTTTACTTTTAGCTTTTAGTTATTTTCTTCTGGTTCGACATTATTATTTTCTTCTGGTTCGACATAATTATTTTCTTCTTCTAATAATTCTTGTTTATATCTTTCTTCACGATTATCAAATTTTATGCGTTCTTGTTTAGATAATTTCTTTTTATACTTCGCGATATCAAATTCGGCTTCTTCACGATTAATCAATTTTGCTTCTCGCCATATGTTATAAACACGTGTTAAACTAATACTATATTTACGAGCGATCTCATCAGCTTTAACAACATCTCTCATCATAATGATATTGATTTTATCAGTTATAGTAAGGTCATTAATTTTCTTTGGTCCGGCCTAGTACTTGAGAGATTTCTCATGTAATTGCTTATATAATACTCGTTACCGCGCTCATCAACAACCATTTTATCATAAAAATAATTCGTGTCGGTATATAGAATAAACGCAACACGCGTATCATTGTTAGAATCTGAGAGAATCATCCCGACTTTATAAATATTGTCGATATAATTATCTAGTGTGTAGTCGGTTGATTTTCTTGCTTGAATCTCTTTATCATTAAAAGGACGTCCGAGATAATTAATTACCTTATCTTCTGGTAGGTGTATTATTTTATATCTTCTTAGTAGCTCACATCGGAACAAGTCTATGATATTATTAACTAACCATGGTGATATGTTGGACTCGCTACCAACAAACGAACTACCTCATTATCGATCATCCTGAAAGTCAGTTCGATGTCTCCGGAAACTTTATTTCTTGGTGGCATGTAGTACTCGTTGCCGTGTTCATCAACAATCATTTTATCGTAAAAATATTCGCTGTTATCGCACAGAATATTATAAACGAGTACATCATCAACCATATTGGTCATTATAATAATAATATAATTTTAGTTAAACGGTATCGTTTTTATTAGCTAATTTTTTTCGCAAACGATCACGTATTTTATTTTTACGAGTTATCGTTGCTACGTCGCTCAGCGATTTTTTCGAGAAACCATTACCTACACGCTCGTTGATATTAACAAATCTGATATCATTCTTCGAGACTATTGATCCTTTATTATCTTTTATTATCTTCATCGCGGTATCGTATTGTTCGGTGCCTGGAAATAATAAAATCTTTTCTTTCATTATTATATAATAACAAGAATTATTTATGCTTTAATTGTATGATATAATTATTAATGTTTATTAAGTCAATCTGATACTAGAAGCGATGCTTCTGATACAATATTGATTTTGATAACATGATGTGTGAATTTACAACATTAATTATTATTTTATTATGAAATGTGGCTAATTCACAGTCCATGATGTAGTGTTGATAACATGATGTGTGAATTTACAACATTAATTATTATTTTATTATGAAATGTGGCGAATTCACATATTATGATGTAGTGTTGATAACATGTGCAGAATTTACAACATTAATTATTATTTTATTATGAAATGTGGCGAATTCACAGTCCATGATGTAGTGTTGATAACATGATGTTTGTTAATCATTAAACCAACCATTAACGCTACATACGTGAAACTTCAACATAGTAGCTCTTGGATTTACTGCAATGATATCATTACCGCCGGGATATTCTTGTCGTGTATCGATGAAATTCATCCAACGAGGATCATCGCGAAAGTCTGATTTAGGCCACGTAGGATAAGTAAGTGTATAATCTGATCTTGTTGTGTTTTTGTTGTCTGAGATTAATGATGCTCCAAAACCTCAGCTTGACCAGTTACTAATCAGATTATTGTATTCACGTATGATATCAGGATCGTCGATCATGTTCTTGATGTGCATTCTAAGATCTGGTCCTGATACAGATACTGATGTTACCATTATATCGTCAGACACGATATCGGGTAAATTCAACGCGGTTAGAAATTTTCTTATTATCGTTAGTTTTTCTTTAGGACTAATTTTATCTGATCGAAATACTTCTCTCGCGGTTGCACTGCCATTATTAAATTTATCAACTATGATTCGCTGAGCTCGTATTATCTGCGTTGAGTTTTTATACAAGTGTTCTATCTGCGAGGCTGGCAATAAACTAACATCACACTGACACATATAACTAAGGAACGATTTCTTTGCTTGATATGGTTCTAGATTTGTATTAGGATCGTATTTGTAATACTGAGGAAGTTCTTTGTAATTTGGATCGTCATCAGGAAACTTCGTTTCTGACTTTATCTCTGATTGTTTGATTCGTTCACCTATCGATGTTTTTAGAAATTCATCGACATTAGGATCATTATCATAATCTATTTTATTATCAGAATTATCTGTATTGTTTTTTCTCAACCACGTCTCGTAATCATCTACTGGTGGTTCTATTATTTCATATCCGGTATTTTTCATCGCATCAATCAATCGCGGCGTGAAGTACATAATGGAATTATTCTCGTCGATAATATCACTGATATAAGCGTATCCGAATCCAGTCTGTAGATCTTCAGCGTTTGGAATTCTATATAATTTTGTATCGTTCGAGATCAATCTTTCTCGATCTACTATCACCTTCTCGACGGATTCACGATATATCGGTAGTTCACAAGAGCTTTGTTTTCTCGTTGATGAATAATGAATTTCGTTAACGCAACGGAATCTGTGGATAGCCTGTTTAGTCGCTTCAACAGATCCTAGTTCCTCTGAGAACACGTACATAGCCTTGAATCTATCATCGACGATACTAACTCCCGCTTCGAGAGTATGGTTGCTGATAACAACATCGATGTCATCGAATGCGTGATTGATATCGCTGAAATCGGATTTCTTTTGAGCAGGGTCTGTATCGGCGTGATAATATCTAACGCGATGTCCTAGATGTTGAATGAGCTTAGCCAAACTCTCAACGGAGTAATCGGTCCGTTGTTTGTTATGAGTGAATACGGCGATTTTAGAATCGTTAGAATCACTTAATCGTTCTAGAAGCGAGGTTAGATTATTCTCGTGAGAAAGTTCGATGTGAAATTTCTTATCATGATCGGGTTTATAATCGTTAATGATAAATTTCATAGACGAGCGCATTAGCTTATCGCGGAATAATATTAGATCGTCATCGTTAGCATCTGCGTCGAGAACTATTAACCGTTTGCATATCGTCGCTAATCCAATAAATTTATTCCATCGATCTTTGCTGTGTCTCGCCGAGTGGAATTGCTGTCTGCGGATGCCATGCCATTCATCTACGATAATCACGTCAGGAACTCCACGGATTCTATGTAGAGATTCCCATTGCACAACAACCCGACGAGAATCTCCGGGGTTAAATGTAATACAACCATCAATATCTATGTAACTCTCGATATTATAATCGGATTTGATTTTTTCGGTAAATGTTTTTCTATACGATAATGCTAGCACGGACTGATCATCTCTTAATGACTTCCAAGCTGATTCAGATTTTCCCATTCCACATGCGGATCCATCGATATAATCAACGTCATATATTACTCGACAACCTGGACCTGATTCATGTGTCGGTAATGCCGTGTATGTGTAATCGGCGTTTCTGGTAAATAGATATCCGGGATAACGAAATCTACGTCTCGCGTTAATCAGATATTTTATATATCTTTTATCCGCAGCGACAACTTCGTCATTAGATGATAAATCATCTATAGAATCACCGGTGATTCTTGGTAGATGTAATTGTTTCCCAGTCGATCTAGGACAGCAGATAGAATAATTATCATCGTTGATATACACGAGACAATTATCGCATTTGTCTTCGATATAACCGTGTATCTCATCATATCCATGTCTGCGTTCACAGATGTTACACATATGTCCTGGTTCTCTCGATATAGTAAATCTATTTCCGGTAACACTAATAACGTCGACGAGCTGATCAGGTTTGCCAGTAAGTACATTAGATATCCTAGCGATGTCTGCGGGAGGAATTTCATCGCAGATATTTACATCATTGGATGTATTCTCAACGCGATCAGGTTTGCTAGTAAATTTATGAACTTCGGCGACAATAATATTCTCAACGCGATCAGGTTGAATACAGGTTGGACAGACTAGCAACGTAGAAGCGTAGAGATGTTGTCTCTCATGATTGTGTGAAATTAATTTTTTGCATAACGTTTGTTTACCCGGTTTGTAAGATCGCGTGTTATTTAACTTAATGCTATGAAGACCAGCTTGTCGATCGACTTTCCAGTCGGGATTCTTCTTATCATATGCACGATTCGTTAAATCTCGTTGTTGATCAAATGTTACTGGCGTTGATTTACAAAGAATATGATAGCCGCTGTTAGTCTCAAACAAGAATATTTCTTCACGATCGCAATTACACAATTCGGAGAAATAATTGATAATGTCGCTAGTATTGATTAGTTCGTCGGTTGGTATTATGTTATCGCTGTATCGGTTAGTTTTTTCGCACACGTATTTGGTGTCTAGGTCAAACACCGGATATCTAAGTCTGAATTTGGGAATTATTTCGGTCACCGAAGATTCATTAATGAAGTTCCCAGCGAACCCGTTAAAATCAACATCGTCTGAGAACACTTAGAATTTATTAAAATGCTGAATAATTATTCCCCGCTTGTAAATATTAGATTCCACTTTAAAACTTTCTATAGCATCACGTTTTGTAGTATAAACGTCCTCGAATGATATGGTATGTTCTGTCATTTCTATGATTATATAATATATAGAATATACTTCTAATTAAAAAATATAATTATTATTATATAATTATGCCATTTCAGACAGGACCTAATAACTGTCGTTGGATAGTTCAAGGATCGACTAGGACATGTGGAAAATCGTGCATGGGAGAATACTGCGGCCATCATAGCCATATGATCAGAACGGGATCAAGAGAAATAGACCGTGTCTGCGATGCGGTAATGGAGTGCGGGGAGAGATTCAAATTTGTACAGCGTGTGGTGGTAACAGATACAGAGTAATGTTACTTTATTATAATAAGAGGAAACCGAAATATATGCCTCATAAAGATGCTCCACCAACAGCAGAGGAATATGTAGCTCAGTACTTGTTAAGAGACTCGGTCGTTGATTCTGACTCTAGAGACGTTGTCTCTAAGGATGACCCTGTGGCGTTCTTAACATAATGTGGATTTACAACATTTATTATTATTATATAGAAAATGTGGTGAATCCACATATCATGATGTAGTGTTGATAACATAATGTGGATTTACAACATTTATTATTATTATATAGAAAATGTGGTGAATCCACATATCATGATGTAGTGTTGATAACATAATGTGGATTTACAACATTTATTATTATTATATAGAAAATGTGGTGAATCCACATATCATGATGTAGTGTTGATAACATGATGTGGATTTACAACATTTATTATTATTATATAGAAAATGTGGTGAATCCACAGTCCATGATGTAGTGTTAATTTTGTTAATATGAGGAATCATCAGTGATTCTATCATGATGGTATTTTGTTGTACATTTTTTTTTCAGTATCTCGATGTAACTCTCCGGAGTGTATTTTAATCTTTTACAGATCTCTTTTATTCGCTTTACTTCGTCTTTTATTTTGTATTCTTCCGATGACTGTTTTTCTTTCTGATATCGTTGATTTATTATTTTTTGATCTTCTTCGATATTGATCACTGCAGGAAATACTTTAACGTAATTATGTAGATATTCACGAGCGGTTGGAGGATTATCTCTGATAAAACCTCGCCGTGGAATTCTATGCTGATAATAATACATTAATGCGCTGTATCTGTTACCGCCACATTTAGCGCATATAACAGCTCGAGATGTTAATCCGCATTTGAGACAGATTTGCAAACCAGGCGATTTTTTTAATGATCGATTATGCTGGGCGCAATATTCTCCGCGACATGGTCTATTACAAAGTGAAGAAGTCTTTAACAACCATCTACATTTGTTCATTATAATATTTTATGTTTTATTGTTTAATTGTAGAAAAACTCCTTGTATCTTATTTATGTATCAACGAGTCAACGATAAATGACATAAGCAGCAGAGAGGGTGTATATATTTTGGACAATAATATGTTTGCCTAAAATTGAAAGATAGTAATTATCTTACAATTTGGTCAGGGATAATATTTTGTAAGCAAAAAAATATGTTTCATTTTAAGCAAACATGTGCGAATTCCAACCTGTAGGGTTCACCCTCTCTGCTGCTGCTTATCACACATTTTTAACAAAGTAGCTACGTCTGACCATTTACATATATCATTCTGTACATGAAAATTGAAACTTATTCTGCATACAATAACACAATTGTGACATTACATAGAAAAAAAAATTAAATTGTTCATTAATATAAAACTCAACTGACTATATAAACTGAAAGCATCTAGCTTTTTTCCCCCTTGCATCAGAAGAACAATCCCATCACCTAGATTTGTAAGAATGTCAGCTGTTCTGACAGTTTTATCAATATTTGAAAGCATGTCATTATGTGCTTCTGGCTTAATTGAATTCACGAACTGAATTGGCAGAGGCCCTTGTAAAATTGAAAATCTTGACTTCACGAGTCCAATCACTCTCTCTATGTGAATCCTAACTGATGATAGTTTTCTAGATTGTTCCACTACACGGTCAGAAAGCTGTTTTTTTTTTCCCCCATTGTAAACGCAGGCAAGATCAACTCTGCAGAGCATTCAGTTGCCATATCTTCTTGAAGATTAAAACCCCTGTCTGCCAAAATCTGATCCCCAGGGTGATGAAACACTCTGTTGATACATCCCGATTTGCGAGATTTTTCAGTATCTGAAGCACGTCCTCCCCAGGCCTTGGATAGAAACACAACTGATCCCAAGGGATTACATGCAGCAAGAAATTTCACTGTTGTGTGTTTTTTGTAGCTACTGTAGCACTCGGCTTTAGCTTTGTATACTTTTGGGTTTTCAATGAAGATTTCAAAGCAGTCAATTATATTCATCAAACGGGGAAATTGCATCTTGAAAACATCAGGTAAAGCTGTAAAAATAGTATCTCGGTCCGGCCAGTGAATCATAAAACCAAGCCGAGATTCTATTAGATTAACCCATTTCCAAAATGTATCAATCACAGTGCTCTTCCCAAGGTTGCACTGATCAGCCAAATATTCAAATTTTGGATTTTGTCTCAGTTTGACTAATGTTATGAAATACTGTTCTATAGCAGGTACATTTCCTCGTCTCTTTGAAGTAATTCTGGATTCCAAAAACGAAAAAGTTTTCTGAAATACTTGCCATGATAAACCTGTGTAGAATTTGCATTTCTCATCATTTTCCCTCACTAGTTCAATTGAAAGCTGCAGTGTTTTCAGCTTTGCCTCAGTGACTAAAAGATTTTTTTTTACTAACCATGTTTCTTTCAGAACTCAGGGTATTAATTTCATCCATGAGCATTTTCCTTTCTGTCTCTTGTAATGGATGGGTAAATCCAAGCACTTCCTGTTTGTCTTCCACAGGTGTACAATTTACCATTTCGCTGGTATCTACGTCATCATTTGCCATCATAACCTCCACACCTGAAATGTTTAAACTCACACTTTCTCCATTCTCCTCGTTTTCTTCATATTCAATCTTGCGCTTTTTCGAAACATTACTGGCCTCCACCAAAGCAAATCTCCTCTTCTGTGCCGAGTTGTATCGATTCAAACGCTTGACCCCCTTTAGTGATGAGTCTGCGGTCCTCGTATAAATGCTGGGGATATACGCCAGATGATCTGGATCAGAATTAGGTTTCCCTAAAAATTATAAAAGGTTATTTAGGAATATTAGCCATTTAAAATAACTGTTTAACTAGTTCTACGTGTTATGAGATAATGTTCAAACTGTAATATCTTCGTAGAGATTTCATAATTATATATTTTTCTTTCTTACTAAATTCGTATTAAACACTTCGTGTGAAAAGAATTAGGTACTTTAAGCTACATTCAATGACGCTGACATGAACAGTTACTGACTTACATTGAGGATAAAACTGGCGATGACGTGATACAAAATAAATAACGAACAGTGTATTTTGCTAAGTTAATTAAAGGTATTTCACATTAATATAAGCCATAAACACACATAATTCTTTCAACTCTTGTTTGCCATTCGAGTTTAATATACCTGAGATAAAGTGCTGACTACATATATGTAGTCATATTTTGCGATTGGAATCCATTAAGAATCCATTCTTGCGGCCACACACACGTACCCAGCGAGCCCTTCTCTCAGGATCCTTTACTGCATCAGAAAACGTGAAAAATGACACATTTTCCTTTTGCATATGATGGTTTGTGCACCCACCAACACTTCAAATCTTAGGCATATCTTAAAATGTTGTATAAATGTCTCCTACACGTTACTCAAATCACTAGAACAGTGGCGGTTGTTTTCAGCTCGGTGGTCGTAACTACGCACTGAAAATGCTTGGATGTGGAAAAGTTCCCGGATTCCAGACCCAGCTTATAAAAAACGTTCCATTCAATAGACTTCGCTGCAATGTACATCAATATGGAATCTGTATGTAGTGAAAATGAAATGCCACTGACACCTTTGAATAATCCGTTTAATTGCAACGACAAGTGGATTATGTACAAAACTTAGAGAAATTGAACACGAGCTATTTTTCTGCACGTGTATAAATAAAATAGATTCTAGTTAGGTTTTGAACAACCATGAGAGTACATCCTAGAGGAAGATAGTAAGGCCTGTATCGGCCATAAACAGCATTATATGATGACGACATTAACACGGTCCTCCGTGTGGTTTGGTAACAGTATAAATGAAACAATTCTTTTTTCTCCCGAACAACGATGATCCACAAAATAAAGTCTGGATTATATTTATATTCACCTCTCACGTGTCTTTCTGTACATGCTGTAAATCTATCTGTTGAACCATAGTTTATAATTCAGTTATCTAGGCTTTATTTATTATTCTTGAGTTTAAATCTCTCGCCACTTTCTTGGTATTCTAATAATTGGTACAAAGCAAAATGTACAAAATGTAGGACTTTGGTCTTAAATTTCCCTTTCATATAGAGTACCAGCTACATTAAGCTGTCCATTATATCCTGGTTTCTAAGGTATCCCGTGTCTCTGTAAATGACTAAGCTGTTCAACGATGAAAACTAATAGACCCATTGTTCAAATGTGCACAAAAGAACAAAGAACTAGTTGTCACATAAAAGCCCTCGCTCAGTCTCCGCTGATATGTATATAGCAATAAGCAAATAAGTGTCGATCCTTTTCTGTTATGTGGCCTAATTGACACCGTAGATTCCACCGAAGAAAAGTACATGCATACATGTCGCATCCATCGTAGTTAAGAATGTTGCACTTTGCTTAGTTTAACATTCACGATTAGTAACATCCAGTAGAGGTGAACAAAGTATATGTAAAGTATGCAGAAGCTAGCATATATGATGAAGTGTATATGAGAGGAGAACAGGAAATCTAGGTATAATCTATGTGAGAAATTAGATTATAAAGCTAATATATGTTATTAAAAAATTTAAGTTGAGGGCAACAAGGAGGGAAGTAAGAATCTAAGCATGAGGAATAACGCTGGAAAACGATTTGGTGATGTAGGCCACACAGTTGACAAATGTATTGAAAACAATATCATGTTAATATGATATAAAATGAATAAAGTTGTTTGCAGAATGAATTTACTAGAGGATATGGTTAACTGCCTAGTTGAAATTCCATCCTAAATTCTGTCACTGAAAAATTGGTAACTTACCAACCTAGCCAGACCTAAAATAAAAGGTTTAACCATCAAACCGAAAACAACCCATTTGGGAGCTGAGACCGCCATAATGTACAAGTTGCATAAAATACCATAGGAAATTAAAAAAGTTATACAAGTAACATAAAATGCAAAGAAATGTTACACTTAATACTTGGTGTAGTAGACGTGTGAATACCTTCATCATACAATGCTACTGGTGAGAAATTAATATGCAATGTTAGATACCTATGGAACCTGACCTAACCGTTATATCTAGCAAAGAGCGATTGAAGCTGCATCCACATTATTTATGACAGGAAAATATACACAAAGGCGGTTGGTGGTATGGTGGAGGAAAATGTAAAACATATCAGCACTAAATATACAACACGTATTTCCAAGAATTCGCAGATCGGCTGGAACCTCCTTCATAATGAAGTGATGTCGTTTCGACACGCCCATTTACAGGTGAAGCAACCTTCTTAAAGCTCTGCCAAGCAGAACAACTACACATGCAAAGTTGAGTGTGGCAATAATGGACTGGAGATTGTGGAGCGTCATTTTGCGTTTTTGGAGGCAGAGTGTTAGCAGACTGTAGCAGTGTCAGCGTTTATTAGTAGCGTTACTTCCGTCTTGATCGGATCCAGTTCATAGCCCAGAAAAGTCATTGTTGGACTGGGAAGAGCTGTTTTTTCCCGCAGACATGGGAATACCAATACCTGCACAAAGCATTAATAAAAGTTGGTTCCAACAGCAGAAAGTCCTCTAGAACATGTACCATGTATACAATGGCTAATATGTGTGTTGCAATCCACTGTAGTGCAGTGTTAAAATATTCAAAGATCTCACAGAACACAACCTCTACCAAGTTTTTTAATAATTGTAATATCTTGTTCCACAGTTTAATGTTGAAGAGCACTTATTTTCCGGAGCTATAACATCATTTATAGAAGACCCCTATGGATATGACAAATGGTGAATCGTAGGGAAAGTACCAGGTGTTTTAGTTGGAACCAAGCCAGTAGGGGATGTATGAAATAGTGGGAAAGGGTGGCTCTTGAAAGGACCTGCAAATCTGCCAGCACAAAGGTCTTCGTCTATTTTGTCTTGAACAACCTCTAGGGACCGCCTTGTTGCTCATGCTTTGAAGAAAAGATCGCAAATAAAGTTAAAGTTGGGCTGAACCCCACTTGGCCTCTCCCTTCTCTATCGTGCCTCGAAGCTGCTCATTGTAGTATATCCAACGAGCCCTGCGCTCAGCCAACTTCATGACATCTTCCATGTGGTATGATAGAACAGTGCTCAACATTTAGGATTTCATGAATGTTATGATAGCAAATATGTTCATTGTTGTCAACCAATGAGTAATGGAGTGTGTGGACTTGGCCATGGGGAATAAGTTCAATTCAGGTGTGTTTAATGTGACGTCGAACTGTAGTCAGTGTGTATTGTCTGTGGATTTTTGAAAGGAGAGTTTGAAGATCTATTTAAGACCCGGCCCAAAATCTGTTGCTTAATTTTGTCAGGCACCGAGGCAGTTATGTCATTTGGTGTGCTGACAAAATTGGATTGACTCTATTTATCGGGGGTAGTAATTGGTGTTAACAAATCGCACTGAGTACTTATACCTGTGTGAAACTGCCCTGCTAAGGCTGAGGTAGCCTGTGCGATGCTTCCCGCGACTGCCTGTTGCGTCTGGACTGGGTGTTGGACATTGCTGTCAGGCTGGGTACTGGATGAGGTAGATGGCTCTTGCTCGGTTCTTTCTGAGGAAAAGGCAGGTTGTTGCAAAATACCGTCCAACTTACTGTCCACTTGTGCGGTGATGACTGGTGTAATCCACTGCACCACCTGCTGTGCTATACGGTCAGTGGTAGCTTGGTCCACTATTGCTGCCCCAGGTGTTGCCTAGGAGTCCTGCTGCTGTTGCTGGTGGTCAACCAACCGCATCCGCGAACTAGTGGACTGGATTGTCTTCACAGCTTGCTTAACCCCCTCAGACGAATGCTTTTGGGTGGCATTGTCGAGTTAGGAAACTTACGGTATTAAACAGAATAGGATGATACAGGCAACATGAACTGTAACGCATGCCCACTATGAACAGGGTATGGTAGCTGTAACGTCCCGAGCTTTACTTCAGCACAAGGTCAGCTTTGACTAGATGTCAGCTTGGGATTTTAATCACAAGACAGGAAAGCTATTTAAGTTTCAACAACTTAATAAACGCTAGTAATGGTAAATATTAACTGTGCAATATGCATGAACGGATCGAGAATGAAATCGTAATGTTTCAGTCAAAACTCTGAAATAGGCCAAAGGAATTGATGACACCTAAACTTCTTTCATTACATAAATGTGTGGCTCAGTGTAAAGTTAAGAAAGTACATAATAAAATAATCACTGGAAACGATTAATGTATTTCTCAGGGAAGAGTACGACCCGAACAAACTGAATTATAAAACACATGAAAAATGATACCACTCGAATATGTTTCCCAGTGAGTATAGTATTGTTGTGGTCCAGAATGCACCAATACTTTGAAATATAAATTTAGAATTGTTTTTCTTCTTTGTAGCCAACTAATTGTCACGTTGATGTAATATGCAAATAATGAATACTCCCTGTAGGAATATTACAATGAATGCTCCCTTCTATGCATGTTTAGTTATTTACCATAGCAACAGTGCTGATATTTTAATATATGTGTCTATCTGAATTTCCATATGCAGCAATTATATAACAGCAGAATAGATTTTTGTTTTATCACTCGAGTTAATTTCAATGTAGGCAATCAGTTAAATAACGCTACCGTAGTATAGCACTGTTAATTCTACGGGGGCATCAGTCTTCAACACTGACGAATATATTGTAGATTTCTTTCATATCATTTGGTATATTATATCGTCTGTAATGGTTTATATTGTTATAATGCGATCTCTATTGTAAGCATACCGCGGTCGTATTAGCTCTCTTATTTCACGTATACACTGTTCTACTAGTTCTCCTATTGCACATATATAGTCTCTGCCGGTCAGAATGCGTCTGCCAGAACACAGCACACGACTGGTATTTATACCCTTGAGACTCGTTGGTCTTACGCAGAGATTGATGGGAAAAACCTTGGTCGTAAGTGAGTGAGGAAACACACGAGTAGTTCGAATGATACTTAAAAACACCTTAGAAACGCTCAAAAGTATGATGGCGGGTGAATTGCGATTCGCACTTACACAAGTATTTTGACAGTGGAATTACACTGTATTTGTACACTTGAGGTGAAGATATTCACATCAGAACTTAACTCTTTATCTCAGAAAACGAATATACTACGCTAAATAGTGTGAGAGGATTTTAAAGAGCTCAAAACACAACGACCAAAAAGTCCGATTTGGACTTACATTGACAACGGGAGACAAACCCGTACGAAGTAAGTGCCAATCTCAGTCGCCCAATTTAACAATATATTAATAATCCAAAGTCACTAAACGTGATATTAAAACATTTGTACAGTTATTTATTGTGCCTGACAACCCTATAAGTCCTTTATATTTTCCTGTATGTATGAAAATATATCCCATTTTATTGACCATTGACATAGACATATGAATCACTGAAATTTAATATTTAATGCTGAGACTAGTGAAATTATGTTTAAATAAGCCGCACACTATTTATATTTCATAACACCAGAACTTATCACAAAAATACCCCCTTCTAAACAAAATGAGTTCTTCCACGAACTTGACTATTAATTTTGTTATGATGACCTAAACTGAATGATGTCACACTGTACTGCAGTGTCAACCATTTGTCTGGATGGTGCTGCGTCAGTCATTGTGCCAGTTTCCAGTCGTATCCTATAGGTCTGGTCCAGCAGGAATCAGGTGTTTATTTCATAAACTTCACCAGTTGGTAGATAAGCCCTTTCAGTTCGTCTGATAATTGCCACTCCCTCTGGGACATGGCGAACGTCCCTGTTTGAGCACACTAGCGCTCGATCCCTCATTGGGCGCAGTAAATTGGCCGCAATTCCAGTGTGATATGAGGAAGGGGTACCTGCGAAGAAGACACGGGGGTCACTGCAGATTTTCATACTGACGCCCTACTGGTATTTCTACTGGTTCAAGCGGTATTGGCGTGGTCCAACTTTTCAGTGGCATCATGCGGTCAGGTCTCGTAGGGGGAAGGGGGGATAATTTTTCCTGGTCTACTTTCTGTGGTGGAATCTCCAAATCTGGTACATCAAACTGAGGAGGTGAACCTGGTGTTGCTGTTTCTTCTGGATGGAAAAATGGTACTGAAGCAGATTCAGGGAGAGGTGTCCCACTTTCTCTGTGTTGAGGGATGGCAGGTTTTGCAGTGGTATCACAGGTAATCAGTGGAATGCATGGCATTCCCTGTGGTTGAGTGGTAGGGCTCCCCGCTATTATGCTTTTGGTGTTGGGGAATGGATACGGAAGTCTCCTCACAGTTTCCGTATCCTTCCATAACTTCGTTTTCTCTTTGGAACATGGTGGAATTATTACCAAAGATCTCCCACCATCAGGGTGACACTTTTGAAGGTGCTGCTTCATCAGATATGTCCTGTTGGTCGGGAAGGACTTTCCATACACTCCGCAGTTTCTGACTGGCCCGTGAGCACCCCGCCAGTGCCGCTCTCTCTGGGTCGTGATGGAGAATCTCTTCTATTCATTTGTGTAACATACACGTTATAATATTTGTTAATTAAATCCTATTGCAAAAAATTGTCCCCTCTGAGTGGTATCATATGGGAATACCTGAATTCAAAAACAGCAACAGACATTATTCAAACTGTTCAGCACTGAACCACGTCCTACTTCATACTAATTTTAAAATGAAGCGTTTTATTTAATCATTAATTGATTTAAGTGTCTTTAGCATAGTATGGTTTTAGTTTATTAAAATGTACATAGAGTTCTTGTGACTTTCCAGGCTGTTTTATTTTATAGACCAAATCAGAGCATTTTTTTTTAACGACAGCACATGGGCCATCCCAATAGTTTTGCAATTTTGATGCATGTCCATGCTTTCGTCGTCCACTGAAATACCAGATCTTATCGCTAGGACTGTATTTGGCTTGCAATCCCATGTTGTATTGATAATTACGTTTCTCTCGGTCGGCGGTTTTATTCATATTTTTGCGCGTAATATCATGTATCTCATTCATCTTTAGTTTCAGGTTATATAAATAATCGAGTGGATTCTGTTCAGATTGTTCGGGTGATAGACCGAATAAAATATCAGCTGGTTGGGACACCTCTCGTCCAAACATTTTGCAGGGAGAAACTCCTGTACTGTCATGACTTGAAGATCGACAAGCAAACATGACTAAAGGAAGCTGTTGATCCCATTCATCCTTACTTTTAGAGACATATTTTGTGTGCATAGACGTCAAAGTTTTATTCAAGCGTTCAACGAACCCATTACTATGAGGATGATAAGTGGTGGTTCTGGTCTTGTGGATGTCCAAGAGATTACAGATGTTTTGAAAGACTGTTGATTCGAATTGTCGACCTTGATCGGTGTGTAACTGATAAGGCACTCCAAAGCGACAAACAAAGTCATATACAAATGTTTCTGCAATAGTTTTCGCTTCAATATTAGATAATGGAAAGGATTCAGCCCAACGGATGAAGTAATCTGTCATGACCAAAACAAATCGATTTCCACTTTCAGTTTCCGATAAAGGGCCAAGAATGTCGAGTGCTATTAGCTCAAGTGAAGCACCAACCTTGTATTGTTGTAATGGTCCCTTTGACTTTTTCGTAGGTGGAATTCGAGCTTGACACTTTCGACAGCTTCTGCATAAGTTTTCCACATCTTTATATCCAGTCCAATGAAACCTATCACATACATGGTTTTCAGTTTGGACACTCCTAAATGACCAGCAGTAATATATTCATGCAACATGTTTAGAACTTACTGCTGCCAACATTTTGGTACCAGTAGTTGATGTTTAATGTTATTTGTTACATCCTCCCACCATACCCTTCACAGAATTCCATCTTTCAGTATGATCCGATCCCACGGAGCCCAATATGTTTTCATTTCTTGTGAAAGATTTGAAATTGCAGGCCAAATAGGACGTTTGTTTACAGTTTTCCATGCATGCAAAGCTGACAGTCTCATTTTGAGTTTGAGCAGCTACGATTTCTTCTTTGCCTATTTTATCACGCCAATTTTAAAATATTAAAATTTAATGTAACATTTAATATCACATTTAAAATATGAATGATTTTGAAGTCATAGGCATTGAGAATTTGAATCCAACGAGCTATTTGTCCCTCAATGTTTTTAAATCTTAACAGCCATGTTAAAGCACCTTGATCAGTTTTCACAGAAAGGGAACTCCATATACATAATGATGAAAGTATTTCACAGATTCATTGACTGCAAGCAGGTCTCTACGGGTAAAGCAATGGTTTCTTTCAGCCTTACTGAGAACTCTACTAAAATATGCTACTATTTGCTCTCTTCCCTCACGAACTTGGGCCAAAACAGCACCGATGCCACATCCGCTAGCATCTGTATCAAGGACAAACTGTTGCCTGATATATGGATAACATAAAATTGGCGCAGATGTAAGTGATGTCTTAAGCTGTTCAAATGCGGTTTGACACTCTTCAGGCCAACAAAACTGTAATTGTTTTCCTTTGAGTTTATGAAGTGGTTTTGCAACTGATGCAAAATCTTTGACAAACCTCATGTAATAGGAACACAGACCTAGAAAACCACGAACTTCACGTACATTTTTGGGTAGAGGCCTTTTTTGTTGACAGCCTACATTTTCTTTGGGTCAGTAGAAATTCCTTTGTCGGAAACTATATGTCCTAGGAATGTCACCTCTTTCTTAAAGAAACAGCATTTATTGGGAGAAACTTTAAGGCCAGCTTTTTCGATACGAGAGAGTACCTCTTAAATTTTTGATATGTTCATCAAAAGATTTTCAGTCACAATCATATCATCTAAGTAAATCAAGCAGATTTTCCAGTGAAGACCATGAAGGACAAATTCCATAAGTCTCTCAAACGTAGCTGGGGCATTACACAGTCCAAAGCTCATAACTTTAAACTCGTAAAGTCCACATTGTGTGGAAAAAGCAAATACTTTTCTCGGTCTTCTGGAACCACTTCAACTTGATTGTATGCACTGGCAAGGTCAAGGGTTGAGAACCAAATGGATTTCCTAAGTGCGTCCAGAGAGTTGTCAAGTCTCGGCAAAGGAAAAGAGTTTTTGCGAGTCAAACTATTTAAACGGCGATAGTCAATACAAAGGCGAGGTGACATGTCCGTGCGTTCTACTAGTACGATTGGAGGACTCCTGGATGGTTGGACAATACTCTGACGCAACATCTGCACTTCGCTTCGATAATCTCTAGTTTGGAGAGTGGTAGTCTCCTTGGGGGGTAATTTTACAGGCGTAGTATTATCTGGAATCAGCTCAATTGTTTCCCAGATAAGAACTTGGTCGATGCCAGGAATCGGCGTGTGCACATTTCTTATTACGTAGAGGGCACTCTTTCTTCCAGTGGCCTTCCTGATGATGGTAGTGACATTTTCCTTTTCGTTGATGGGCTCCTGGACGTACGTTGTTATTGCTATTGTTGATTTGGTAGTTACTGTGTTGGCTAGAGGCATGTGCACCTGCTTTCTCAAAGGCGTTGAGCCTGCCGGAAATATCCTTCAAAAGCTTTCCAACTTCCGAAACGTTACTAACTCTGGGCCCTGAGTTGGTGTCAAAACCGGATCCTGCCGGTTCAGTATCCTGCATCCTCATTGCGTGAGGCCTCACCCTGAGATTCACCTAACGTCAGGATCGGAAGTACTCGATCTCCAAAGCCAAATGAGTTGCGTCATCCATGGACTTTGGTTCTCTCTGATGCACTGCCAACTCTATTTCTGGATCATTAAGGGCATCTAGAAAGCAGCCCTGGGCCAACTGCTCCCTAACTCCTACAGGTGTTGCTGGATATGCCTTGTTCGCTAGGCGTTTCACATCTTGCCCTAGCTCGTTCAGCGACTCCCCTCGCTTACGTTGACGGTGTTTCATTTCAAGTCTATAGAGCTCTGACTGGTTATCAGGTTCAAAGCGTTTAGCAAGGGCTGTAACCAAATCATGGTAATTCCTTTTCTGTTCATGACTAAGGTCGCTCAGAACACTGAACACTTCTCCTCAGACTAACAGCTTATTCGAGGGCTTGTTTTTATCGTCCCACCAGTTAAATTGGCTAACCATCTCGAAGTGCACATGGTAATTCCTCCAACTGGAAGTACCATCATATGTAGCAGGCTGTTGACGACGGGGATAGAAGTCAGCAGGAATATGAGCTTCATCCTCTCCTCCTTGCCTGGATACACGACAGCGCACCTCCCTTGGTGACTGTCTCATATTGTTCGGAAAGTTACTATTGACATTTGCACACGGAAATAATATTGTTCGTGACTATAACCAACACATCTGGAACTATCTCCCTCACCATGATCATAGATGGTGCAACGATTCTGCTCTTATTCTTTTGTGCGAAGTTCTTCCATATCCTGACGTAAACAAGTTAACTCCTCCTTTACGGCTAATAAGACCTCATGCTCACTTGTAGTTTCATATTCAGCTTCATTAACCACCTCCCGATCTAGGTCTCTAGGACTTTGATGACGAATGAAGACTCCCCACTTCGTGACGCTGCGATCATATCTCGGGAAGGTGGGATTAATTATTGTTAATTATTTTTTATGAGATAATAATATCGTCAAACTTTTTAAGGTCCGGCCTAGTACTTGAGAGATTTCTCATGTAATTGCTTATGTAATCCGGACCTTAAAAAGTTTGACGATATTATTATCTCATAAAAAATAATTAACAAAAAAAAAATAATTTATTTCTTATTGGCAGAATAATATAATTATTGTTTGTGGTGATTCAAGAATAATATAATTATTATTTTATTAGGAAATGTGGCGAATTCACATATCATGATGTATTGTTGATAACATGATGTGTGAATTTACAACATTAATTATTATTTTATTAGGAAATGTGGCGAATTCACATATCATGATGTATTGTTGATAACATGATGTGTGAATTTACAACATTAATTATTGTTTGTTGTGGCGATTCAAGAATAATATAATTATTGTTTGTTGTGCTTGATGCGTTTATTCATCTTGGTTTATGCAATAATAATAACACACAGATCAGTATTTTTTGTGTTAATTTAATTATTATTATTATTATTATTATTATTATTATTATTATTATTTTATTCTGGCATATAATATGCCAAAGAAAATTAACGACCTTACTATAACTGATAAAATCAATATCATTATGATGAGAGATGTTGTTAAAGCTGATGAGATCGCTCGTAAATATAGTATTAGTTTAACACGTGTTTATAACATATGGCGAGAAGCAAAATTGATTAATCGTGAAGAAGCCGAATTTGATATCGCGAAGTATAAGAAGAAATTATCTAAACAAGAACGCATAAAACTTGATAATCGTGAAGAAAGATATAAACAAGAATTATTAGAAGAAGAAAATAATTATGTTGAACCAGAAGAAAATAATAATGCTGAACCAGAAGAAAATAAAGCTGAACCAGAAGAAAATAACTAAAAAGCTAAAAGTAAAATATATTCATCAACCAGTATAGATATTTGATCCATGATCGGCAATCTTGACATAAATGACTTTCTCCGTGCTTGATAAAACTATTATTGCAGTTAACGCAGTGCCTGTGCGGAGTTAAATAATCATCGCAGTAAATATTATCACACATTAGTGAATGTAATACTCTTCAAATTTGACGAACCTTCGACGTCTAGATTATTTCCGCGAGATACTCTAGAAACGAAGTTTCTAAAGATATAGGATTATTACAAATATCATCGACGTCTTTCTTGGCTAGAATCTCCTTATCGTTAAGAGGACGGCGGAAATAATTAAATATTTCAGATTCTGTCATTCGTAGTAGATTAAATCTCCACCTTAATTCGATTAAATATAATTTCATTGCTTGATCGAGTAACCACGGCGATATATTAGACTCGCTACCAATAAACGGGATTATCTCATTATCGATCACCCTTAAAGTTAATGGGGTGCGTCGCGGTGGTATATAATACTCGTTACCGCGTTCATCAACAACCATTTTATCATAAAAATAATTCGTGTCGGTATATAGAATAAACGCAACACGCGTATCATTGTTAGAATCTGAGAGAATCATCCCGACTTTATAAATATTGTCGATATAATTATCTAGTGTGTAGTCGGTTGATTTTCTTGCTTGAATCTCTTTATCATTAAAAGGACGTCCGAGATAATTAATTACCTCATCTTCTGGTAGGTGTATTATTTTATATCTTCTTAGTAGCTCACATCGGAACAAGTCTATGATATTATTAACTAACCACGGTGATATGTTGGACTCGCTACCAACAAACGGAACTATCTCATTATTGATCATCCTGAAAGTCAGTTCGATGTTTCCAGAGACTTCATTTCTTGGTGGCATGTAGTACTCGTTACCGTGTTCATCAACAATCATTTTATCACAAAAATATTCGCTGTTGTTGCGCAGAATATTATAAACGAGTACATCATCAACCATATTGGTCATTATAATAATAATATAATTCTAGTTGAATGATATCGTTTTGTTAGCTAATTTTCTTCGCAGACGATCACGTACTTGATTTCTACGAACTATCGTTGTTGCGTCGTTCATCGATTTTTTAAAGAAATCGTTATATACACGCTCGTTGATATTAGCAAATCTGATACCATTCTTCGAGACTATTGATCCTTTATTATCGTTTATTATCTTCATCGCGGTATCGTATTGCTCGGTGCCTGGGAATCATAAAATCTTTTCTTTCATTATAATAAAGAATTATTTTATGCTTTAATTATAAATCAATGATGCCAATCTGCATGATACAATATTGATTTTGATAACATGATGGCGAATCGTCCATTTCATTATATTATTATATGAAAATGGATGAATCGCCACTTACGATACAAGGTTGATTTTGATAATCTGAGATTTTGTTAACCCAGACATTTCATTAATATTATGGCGATCATGATACAGTATTGATTTTGATAACATGATGGCGAATCGTCCATTTCATTATATTATTATATGAAAATGGATGAATCGCCACTTACGATACAAGGTTGATTTTGATAATCTGAGATTTTGTTAACCCAGACATTTCATTAATATTATGGCGATCATGATACAGTATTGATTTTGATAACATGATGGCGAATCGTCCATTTCATTATATTATTATATGAAAATGGATGAATCGCCACTTACGATACAAGGTTGATTTTGATAATCTGATAGTTTGTTAATCATTAAACCATCCATTAATGCTCCATACGTGAAATTTCAACATAGTGGTTCGTGGATCTACCGCGATGATATCATTACCGCCAGGATATTCTTGTCGCGTATCGATGAAATCTTTCCAACGAGGATCATCGTGAAAGTCTGATTTAGGCCACATAGGATAAGTAAGTATATAATCTGATCTTGCTGCGTGTTCTTTATTGTCTGCAGTTAATGATGCTCCAAAACCTCTGTAGATGGCTTTGATTTTCTCGATAATATTTCTGATAGTTAATTTATTTGATCGAAATCTTGTTTCAGGAAAGATGCTTGGCCAGTTGGCGAGTAAATTATTATAATCGCGCAAGATATCAGGATGGTCGATCATATTTTTGATGCACATTCTGAGGTCTGGTCCTGATACAGATACTGATGTTACCATTATATCGTCAGACACGATATCGGGTAAATTCAACGCGGTTAGAAACTTTCTTATTATCGTTAATTTTTTTTTGGGACTAATTTTATCTGATCGAAATACTTCTCTCGCGGTTGCACTGCCGTTATTAAATTTATCAACTATGATTCGCTGAGCTCGTATTATCTGCGTTGAGTTTTTATACAAGTGTTCTATCTGCGAGGCTGGCAATAAACTAACATCACACTGACACATATAACTAAGGAACGATTTCTTTGCTTGATATGGTTCTAGATTTGTATTAGGATCGTATTTGTAATACTGAGGAAGTTCTTTGTAATTTGGATCGTCATCAAGAAGCATCGCTTCTAGAGACTTCGTTTCTAGAGACTTCGTTTCTGATTGTTTGATTCGTTCACCTATCGATGTCTTTAGAAATTCATCGACATTAGGATCATTATCATAATCTATTTTATTATCTGTATTGTTTTTTCTCAACCACGTCTCGTAATCATCAACTCGCGGTTCTATTATTTCATATCCGGTATTTTTCATCGCATCAATCAATCGCGGCGTGAAGTACATAATGGAATTATTCTCGTCGATAATATCACTGATATAAGCGTATCCGAATCCAGTTTGTAGATCTTCAGCGTTTGGAATTCTATATAATTTTGTATCGTTCGAGATCAATCTTTCTCGATCTACTATCACCTTCTCGACGGATTCACGATATATCGGTAGTTTGCAAGAGCGTTGTTTTCTCGTTGATGAATAATGAATTTCGTTAACGCAACGGAATCTATGAATCGCTTGTTTTGTTGCCTCAACAGATCCTAGTTCCTCTGAGAACACGTACATAGTCTTGAATCTATCATCGACGATACTAACTCCCGCTTCGAGAGTATGGTTGCTGATAACAACATCGATGTCATCGAATGCGTGATTGATATCGCTGAAATCGGATTTCTTTTGAGCAGGGTCTGTATCGGCGTGATAATATCTAACGCGATGTCCTAGATGTTGAATGAGCTTAGCCAAACTCTCAACGGAGTAATCGGTCCGTTGTTTGTTATGAGTGAATACGGCGATTTTAGAATCGTTAGAATCACTTAATCGTTCTAGAAGCGAGGTTAGATTATTCTCGTGAGAAAGTTCGATGTGAAATTTCTTATCATGATCGGGTTTATAATCGTTAATGATAAATTTCATAGACGAGCGCATTAGCTTATCGCGGAATAATATTAGATCGTCATCGTTAGCATCTGCGTCGAGAACTATTAACCGTTTGCATATCGTCGCTAATCCAATAAATTTATTCCATCGATCTTTGCTGTGTCTCGCCGAGTGGAATTGCTGTCTGCGGATGCCATGCCATTCATCTACGATAATCACGTCAGGAACTCC
>JAECUM010095761.1:0-90381 GCA_016617855.1 Megalonaias nervosa | reverse complement strand
TCAAGATACTTGCCATATCTGTCAAAAGAAAGGGCATTGGGCTACAGAATGTCCAGACCGTCAAAGAAGCAAGGCCAGTGTCAAAAGAAACAAAAGTCAAGATACCTGTTATCATTGTCAAGAGAAAGGACATTGGTCTTCAGAGTGCCCTAAGAAGCAACAGGAGCAGGAGAAGGAGGAAGAAGAAGAAACAGAGGTGACCTCGACAAAAGAAGAACCCCGACACGTTCAGAAAGAGAAGACAGAAAAGAAAAGAAGACGAGAAAAATGTGAGGAAGAAGAAGAAGAAGAAGAAGAAGAGGAAAAAAGTGTAAAAGTGAAGAAATTAAAAAAACAGAGAGAGTGAAAGATAAAAGAGACAGAAGAAATCTATGAACTTTTTTAAAAGTGTTGTGTTGTGTTATGTTGTGATATTGAATTGTAAAAATTTGTAACAGAATAGGCCAAACTGAAAAAACGTAAGTGTCTCTTGGTTTTCATTATTTAGAAATAATAAGGACCTACACTCATACATTCACAACACGTACATCATAGGGTTAAAGAAGGGATTTTGAGTTTTAATTGATTTTGGCAAAATGAATAGTCACTCTTTTCGAAAGTATTGGGTAGCCCTGAAAAGGACTGTTGAGTGTTTGTTTTTTTCCTTAGAACAAACTCAGGAACGAGAATCAATTCGCTTTAACTGCCTTAAGCCTTTGCCACGGCCACGGCCTACTTGTGGACTTGCTCCTGTCAATGATTTAGTAGATATCAGTAGGGGTGGTATCTGTGGTGTAGTCACAGGGTTAGGTTGTTTGGCTCGGGAAGGTCTTTTTCTCTTGGGTCGTAATAAAGAAGTCTGATACATTTGTTTCAGACTTCTTAACTCGGCCAAAATGTCCAAGAGTACCGTGACCGTTTGACTTTCGCTGTTCTCCTTCTCTCCTAGACTTTGTTTCTTCTCTACTGCTTCTTCTTCTTCCTGTCGTTTCCTTCTTGCCTCTTCTTCTTCTCGCTGTTGCTGTTCAAGAAGAAATACTTGCTCTGCTTCTTTCTGCTGCTGTAAAAATTTCTCCAATTCTTCTTTCTGTCTTTGTTTAAAATCGTCGACACGTGGTAAAGAAGGAGAAAGTGGCGAAGGTACTGGTACCGGAACAAATTCTTGGGAAGAAGATAAAAAATCTACTAAATCCCAGTTGAAATCAACCTCTTCGGGAAGTAGCACTGTGTTCACTTTGGTAGCTGCTGCTGTACCATTACTTCTCGTCTCCACAGCCGGTGCACCCCAATTCATTGTCTTCTTAGGTTCCGTCATGTTTCACAAAACAATACCGCATCGATTCACTGCGCACAGACGCTAGTGTGCCTATATAGGAAATGTGACGTCACAGGTAGCTCTCTTCGGATTGGAAGACAGACTCCGCGAAGTGACTGAATTTTGTAACGCGTGTTGGGATTGGTGAACCCTTTCAATCCGTTTCGATCCGGTCTTCCACTATAAATAAACGCGGTTCACTTCATTCCCTTCACCTGTTCTCGTCACAGAGAAGATGTTGATCGACGTAGAATCCTCTACTTTGGTATCCTCAATGCTGTTCCGTACAGACTTACCCATGTATGTGAAAACAAAATGGACTGTCATCCGGATCACCGGTGCCACTCTTTGGAAAAGAAGATGTTATGTGGAAAGACAAGGCTGTCTTAAGCGGACTCTCATCTACGGACCAGAAGTGAGACACGGTTTAAGACAAACTTTGAGAAATTTGAGGAAGAAAAGAAGACCTATGCGATGTCCTGTATGTTAACGGAATAGTGTTAACATCACATAACAAACAACGGCCCTTTTCAGGGCCACTTCCAATACCTCGAAAAGATCTTAATTTTCATTTGGTCTCCACCCTAAACGATATATATATAAAACCCTTCCTCTACTAAAAAACACGAACGCTCTTGATTCGTGTTTGTCTATAGCCCTCTCTCAGGTAGCCTGACGTCACAGTACTTCTCTTTTTGCTACATTGTTACCAGTGTGACGTCATGCCACCTGTCGCTTATCGCTCTAAAAACCCACAGTATACTAGTCGCTCTACAAAATTTCCATTGACGCTATACAGGCCCAGGGTGTGCTAGTCCCTCTACCCAATTTTCCATTGACGCTATACAGGCCCAGGGTGAGATTTTATTTCTTGACGCTATACAGGCCCAGGGGGGGTCTGTAATGCTAATTCCCATTGACGCTACGGTAACCCCATATACTACTAATGTATAAAATCGAATTAAGACAGGACACATACCTCTCGTATAGATTATCTTATTTTTTTAGGAAGCTACTTGCTAAATTTAGATGATCAGAGCATGCGCTGAAAATAGAGACAGGCAGGCATAGCAGAATTGGAAGAAATAATAGGTGTTGTGAATTATGCCGGAAAATTAATGTTTAATTGGTAGAAGATGAATTCGTTTTTGTTTGTGTATGTCCAGCTTATGAACAATTCAAGAAAGAAATACGTTAATGAAGTGTGTTATCTTTATCCGTATGTATAAAAAAAATCGTAGCTCTAATGAGTCATAACAATATATTAATTATGAGAAATCTTTATTACTATTTCAATTCGGCTTTTCGTCTTAGACATTCTTTGATAACTCAAACGAATGGCGAATAATATACTTCGAGGTAGAAATATCTTTATAATATACTGCACCGATTATAGGAAATTGTGTATGTTTACTCAGGATAAACACTATATTCAACTTCTTTACACCACGGCGCACATTATAATTACTTGTATTGTGCTTTGTAATATGGGCCTGTGGCCTATGCTACTGAATAAACTATAGTAGTAATAGTAGTATTCCGACAATTGTATTCGTGTATAAGAAGAGTAAGGGTTTTATATATTCGTTTGGGTTGGAGACAAAATGAAAATTAAGATCTTTTCGAGGCATTGGAAGTGGCCCTGAAAAGGGCCTTTGGGTTCTTCTTTTATCTTCTCCAGTTCTTCCACCATGTCCTGATTTTCCCAATAATTCCTTTCTTCTTTCTCTTTTCTTCTTCGGGCATCCAGTCAGGATGTCCGCGAGCTCTGAATTTTTGTTGGATTTTCATCCAGTTCTGATTGAGTTTCTCATACTCTTCTTTCTTTTTTTTTTTGGTTTTCTTTGTCCTTTTTTTTCTTTCGTCCAGGTCTCTTTAATCTTTTTTACTTCTTCTTCCATCACGTTTTTCATCTTGTCTTCCGCTTTCTTTAACTGGTCTAAGCCCCACTTGACAAAAGACCACTCTGTGCAATTAAATGTATCTTGCAAGAAGCTCCTCACTTTGATGACAAGATCAAGGGCTTCCTTCAATGTCCCCACTCTTACATACTTAGGCTTTATGAATCCTCTTAATTTTTTCACTTCCTCTTCTATCATTTCGGTCACCAGATCAGTGGCTACTTTTGAGGCTATTGACTTGACTGGTAACAAAGTCTTTCGAGACTGGACAGCTCCATTCTTTTTCAAGCCTTTCCACCACGTAGGCTGCATCCATCATCCAGAAATAACTATGCCTTAATTCATTAAACAATTTCATTTTTTCTTTTGAAGTTGTTGACTAGTCAACGTGGGTAGCCAGACTGACTAGCGTTCCGCATTATATACGTCAAGCACGGACGTGAACGAAAACATTCCTTACACTTACTTCACATAGGATATACTATCCACACCAACGAACGAGTAAGCATAAAACACATATAATATACTATCCACACCAACGAACGAGCAAGCATGAAACACACAAATATACTATCCACACAATCGGGATGAGAAGAAAAAACACATATAATATACTATCCACACCAACGAACGAGTAAGCATAAACACACACACAATATACTATCCTCACCAACGAACGAGCAAGCATAAAACACACACAATATACTATCCTCACCAACGAACGAGCAAGCATAAAACACACAAATATACTATCCACACAATCGGGATGAGAAGAAAAAACACACAAATATACCGTCCACACAGTCGGGATGAGAAAAAAACATATTATATACTATCCACATCAACGAACGAGCAAGCATAAAACACACAATATACTATCCTCACCAACGAACGAGCAAGCATAAAACACACAATATACTATCCACACCAACGAACGAGCAAGCATAAAACACACATTATACTATCACAACAACGAAGGAAAAGAAGGAAAACACACACCCATATACTATCCACACCAACGAACGTGCATGCTAACACACACACACATACACACACACACACACACACATCAGTAAAGAGTGAGTGTTTATAGTCACACTACACTACATTCACACAAATTGGCAAATTGAATAGGTTCTCTTTTCTAGAGATCTGGTTAGCCCTGAAAAGGGCTGTTTTTTAGAACTGCAAATGCACCTGGTTAATGATGACATCTCCCAGGGCGGGCACCACACACGCATCGCCGGCTCCAGTCCTGCTCCCAATTGATGCGTGTGGTTGGGAGCGCAGAGGGAGGTTGATTGGCTTCACTATCCCACTCCTCAGTTTGAGGGATAGTGAACACTTGTTCCCTTCTTCTTCTATTCCACACCCTGGGATGATGATGCTGACGCCGAGGCTCCCACTCTTGCCTCTGTCTTTCCAATTCCTCCCATGCCTCCTCCTCCCAGGTTTCTCTCTGGACGACAGCGGCTCTTGGTACTGGTGGTACTGGCGGCAGAGATTGTGGCTGTCTTTGTTGTGGTGCTGCTACTGTCTGTGGAGGCGTCCTCACCTCAGGCTTGACCTCACACAGAGGTCTTAGCATGAGGTGAGGTAGGATCCCTCTCATCTCCTCTTCTTTCTTTTTCTTCTCCTCCTCTTCAAGCCTGGCTTCTTCGGCTAAAGCCTCCATAGCCAGCTCATCTAGCAACCGCCTGGCATATTCCAGGTGCATCTGGAGTTCTAGTAGTTTTGTTATTCTGCTCATTTCGTTGCAGCTGCTACGTCAACGTGGGTAGCCAGACTGACGATCGCACCGATTTATATACTTGAAGCACGGACGTGAAGGTAAACATTCCCTAATACCCAAATTTACCATCACATGTAACGCGCGGACATAAAAGAAGCACTCACGTTGACTTTTTTACATTTTACTTACAAACACAGACATGCACTATTTGGACAAGACAGAGAAAACAAAGGGTGGTTTTTTTAAACATACAAACACACAAATATTTTGTTTTACTGACAAAGGAAACGAAGTGCTTATAGGTACACTTCTATTTTCTAATTACAAATTTTGGCAAATTGAATGTGTATGTCTTTTCGAGAGTATTGGGTAGCCCTGAAAAGGGCTGTTTTTTTTTTTTTTTTGTTCACGGAAGTAATGGCAATCTTTTTTTACTGTCTAAGATTGCGTCCCCGTCTGGCAGTAGGCTTTCCTATTGGATACGGTCTGCTTCTGCGAAAAGAGAAAGAGAATTCTTTGGTGTCTACTCGACAGTCCACAAAACTTCTGTCTGGTTCTTGCTGCTGCTGCTGCTGCTGCTGTTGTTGTTGTTCTTCTCTCTGCTTCTTCTGAAGCCTGTATTTCTCAGTCCATTCTTCTTGTTCTTTTTTAATTTCCTCTCTAAACATCTCTTCTATCAGGTCTTGGGTTATGGAGAGCATCCTAACATTCTCTATTTCTTCAGGCTTCGGTATCAGGTTTAGCCTGACACGATGTAAATTGACGTAAGCTTCGTTCAGCTGGGCTAGTCTGGAAGGCATCTTCATAAGTTGACGAGTCAACGGTGAATGGTCAGACTGGAGACCCACCCGCTTTATATGGTTCAAACGCGGACGCGATAGAAAACATCCCTACTTGGTTTTAGTGTCGGAATGCTATGATAGCGAATGTCATGATGAGGGATAGAAAGAAGTCAAAGAGCATATATTCACAGTGTTTTTTTTTAAAACAAACGACAGACACATTTTTTTTCAAAACACAACATTTTTATTCAAGTAACAAGTAACAAGTCATAAGTCACAAGTAACAAGTAACATCAAACAAATTATTTTTGACAAGGTTGACAACGTTGTGAAATCATGTGAGATTTACATTGATGGAAGTCATGAGGCCATTGATGTACACTACGATTAAACGTTTGGGTAACTGCCCTTGGAACAGATGATCTTCGATCTTGGATCGGAGTCCAGCAGCAATGGTGAATGTTTTCACTTCGACACGTCGTATCGGATATTTGGCGGTCGATCTGCTCAATATTTGACTGATGTCGTTTCCCGCTTTAGGTAACACTTCTACACGTCGCACGTAAAGTCTGGTTTCTTGGATGATGGTTTTGTACTCGTTGGCTTGAGCCATCAAATGGAAAGCGACACTGCTGCGATTGAGTCTCAGGCGAATATCTACTCCGTTCAGCAAACACTTCTCTTGCAACCACATGTCCAAATGCAAACGATCCATCAGTTCTAAACTACGACCTTGCAGGATTTTCCTTCGACGATCGTTAAAACCCACATTGTGAGGATCGTCATCGGCTGTCAGGGCTCTGTCGTTAAACGTGTTCTCACCTGCGGTGTCAGGTTTCCATACCACGCAAGCATCCAGATGAGTGTTCTTGGCCTCTTTTCCGTACGTCAAGAGACTTTCTAGGTACGCTCGGTAAGGGTAAGTTTCCGTGCTACTGCTGATCAGTTTGTTATTCAAGTACAAATCCACTTCGCTGAAGAAGGAATGCATGAAATTGTTGACGGGAGCTACTGCGGCATCGGCTCCCGGATTGGTGTTGTCGGTTTTGATCACTTTCAGCTTTAGATACAAGTAACTATTATTCAGATCGATGTAATCTTCGGGCTGTCCTTTGATTTCAAACTCGATGTGAGCGGAATCCACCAAAGAGGAGACGGGATGAAATTCGACCCATTGGGATTCTTGCATCGTCATCATGGTGGGTGGCATGGCAAACAGATCCAGTTCCGACTTGGAACAAGCACAAAACTCTCGGTGCATCATTTTCCTTTTTTTGATAATCAAAAACGTCTAACTCTCGGACGGTTTTTCTTTTCTTTGTCTTTCTAGCTCTAGGGGCGTGAAGTCCTCTGAAGGTGTATTTCGTCGTCTTTTTCTGCCTTGTCCTTGCTGTGGCGTCAGAGAAGCAGGAATGCCTAACTCAGCATTGCCCAGGGCATTTATATGAGTTTCTCGCCGACCCAAAAGGTCTTTGCCCGTTTGAAGCAAGACATTTTTGCCTGCTCTCAAGAAAGCTTCTTTGGGGTTTTGTTTGTCAATAATGACATTTTGGAGAAATTCTTTACCTTGCGTCAACGCGGCATCTTTTAAGGCGTGCAATCCTCGTGTCACCATCGGTTTCAAAATGGGAACCACTGTACGAAAGGCCGATTTGAGCATATCACCTAACCCATGTCCTCGCTGTCGAGCAACTCCTTGGTACACAGGATACATGACTGACAAAAAGTTAGAGTAATCGTTTTCGAAAATGGAGTTTCACTGTGACTTTCCCTTTGGTGAATGGAATATTTTGTCCCAGATCTCCTTTTATAGTAATGTTGACAGTGTCGAAATACGGCTTACTGACGGACAAATAGTGAGGATTTACAAATTCGCGGTGAACGTGATAGGTGTTTCCACCTTCCTCGTCAGCCTTCGTGGCAGAATCCACTTTGAAAGGAATGACACGCAGTAACGGTACGGAGGTGTGTCCCACTACGTTGTACTCCACCACATCAGAGTACACAAAAATCAAATTCAGTCCTTCGTTCATTTCTACAGGGAATCGAAAATAGTTCGCAAAATCCAAGTTACTGGTCACAGCTGGTATTTCGTTTGCAATCTTGATTAACTTAGGGTCTCCACCCAAAATGTCATACAATTCAGGACAAAATGTAATGGCCAATACTTTTTCCTCAGAAAATTCATCAGTAGGCGACGAGATATTTTGTGGTACTCGATCGTGACACTTTTTCTGGCTTTCTCCAAGGCTTTACTAAAGAAGAAATTGAACCTCTCAGCTATGGTGTTCACCAAATGTTGACCACTAAAATAATAACCTGCAGGAACTTTCAACAGATAAGTGGTTCGTTTAGTTATGGGGTTTGGTGTTTTGATAAAGTCAGCTACACCACTACCACTAGCGCGTTCATCCATGGCTTGTTGCACTTGTTCGTCACAAACTTCTATCGTCAAAGTGTTTTGATTTTCGATGATGTTTTTGATTTGTGTAGGGTGAATCATTTCCACCAAAGCCACTTCCCAATGGGCTTCGTGATCCAATCGGATGGCCTGAGGTAATTTGGCCGGGAAACAGCACACAGTGTTATTGGGAAACACCTCCATGGAACTGTCACTGGGTAACGTTAAGTAAAATTGGTTGTTCATAATTCCACAGTTCTAGTGTCCGAGGAGTCACTGGAAGTTAGAGGAGTGTCTAAAAGAGGATGGTTAGGGTGACTGTTGGAACTGACGTTGGACACAAGACTCCCGTTGTTGTTGTTTCCGTTAGAGGAATATTTCAGAGACGGATTGGGAAGAAAGTAACCAATGCAACTGCTGAGTAAAATGGTCCACAATTGTTTATCTCCTTGTTGCAAACTCAAATTGGCAATGGCAGCACCGATGACACAATACACCACAAAGATTTGGCAGAAAAAGACGATGTGAGTTTTAGGCACACGTTCTCCACACCACACCCACAAGGGTTGTTTTTGTAGATCTTGCAGAGAAGAACTGGGGGAAGGAGTGGTCACTGCAGTAGCTGAGACTGTGTTGAAGGGCATGATGGTCACTTCTTTTTATAGTCAATGAGTTGCGAAGCGTCGATCCAAGAGTCAAAACTGGGAGGATATCCTTTCCAACGTACTTTGACTTCTTTGACACGTTTCTTTCCTACTTTACGAGTTCTTCGATCGAGAATGCTTTCGATCTCGTACACGTCGTCTTCTTTTTTGGTCACACGTTGTAACTCGGGTAAGTAAAACGTTCCTTTTAACACTTCCCGTTCATGTCTTCTAATTTATAGACGGGAGGATAACGACCACGCACACGTTCAGTGACACGAAACAATTCGGTGGTCCAATTGGGTAAGTAACCTTTGTCGAAAGTGCGTTTGGTTTTGCCAATGCGTACCCAATCTCCCGATGACAACATTCCACCTTTCTTGGGGACAGGCACTGTCGTGGACGGTCCAAACAGGCGCTCGAAGACGGTCACTTCGTTGTCGGGAGTCACTTCTTGGGGGGCACGTCCAATGCTCCGATGGTAAGATTGGTTGTACGATTGAACGAGGTGTGGCAAGACGTCGATGTACTTGAGAGTGTGTTGATGCGTAAAATATTTCTACGTGCGTTCCTTCAAGGTGCGTTGAAAACGTTCCACGATGCTGGCTTTTGGTTTCGGGGTTCTCGGTGGTGAAAAAATGAATGTCACGTTTCTTCAATTCTTTTTGGAAAGCTTGGTTTAGAAATTCGGTGCCTTTGTCCGTTTGCCATCGAAGAGGGTGACGACCACTTTGTTTCAACACCAGTTTGAGGGCTCGCACTAACTCACTGCTCGATTTGGAAGTCAATGGTACGACCCAAGCAAATTTGGAAAAGGCGTCGATGACACAAAACAAATATTTGTAGCCACGATTGTAGGTGGCTAAATGAGAGACATCGGCTAAATCGGCTTGCCATTGGTGATCGATACCCTCCACTTGGGTGCGACTTCTGGAAAATTTTCGTCGAATGGGTTTGTGTAAGGTGTACGTGGCTTGTTCTTGTAACCAGCGTTGCACCTGAGGTAAACGGATACTTTTCAATCGCGTTTTGGCAGCACGACACAATTTCTGAACTCCTCCGTAACCAGCAGGATGAGCTGGATCGTAGTAAATGCTGGTTAACACCTTCTCCATGTTTTAATAAGTGATCCAATTTTCACGAGTGCTAGTCTGAATGGAAGGAAGGGGTGGTTTGGAAACGGTCTTACGTGTTCAATGAGCCACGGGCATAGAAGTGGAAGGTAGTGGTGGTGGTGGTGGTGGTGGTAATGGAATGGCTTTGGTCTTCTTTTCTTTTTTCACTTCTGGTTTCCCTTCTTTCTTTTTCACCTCTTTCGAAGGTGGAGTAGACATCATCTTTTTAACCCAAGCTTTAAGTTCTTCTCGTTGCGGTGTTGGGGAAGGGGTCAACAAGGACGCTGCAATCTTACTAGGGATGGGAGCTGCTGACGGTGTTTGAAAAACTTCTCGTGCCTCTTCTTCCTCAGGCCTTCGTGGGGTTGTGTCTGTCTTGACCACTGGGGGTTTAGGTGGTGGTGGTGGTGATGGACTTTTCATCAAGGCCTTAAAATCTTTCAGAGTGGGTGGAGCTGTTTCGTCTAAAGCTTTCTGGTGAAAGAGTTGCAGTCGTTGCAATAATTGACCGTACCGTTGCGATTTTTCCGTTTCTGACAAATCGCTGCGATCCATCAACGATTGCAATTCGTGTTGTAACTGGGACATCTCGGTCAAATGAGGATTGGGAGGTAAACGTGGAGTTCGTTGTTCTTGCCAACGATGGTATTCCATCCATCGTTTGTAAGGGACTAAAGCTAGTTTTCGTCCTTCCATCAGATTTCAAAGATTACGTCTGAGATCTTTTGACTTCTAAGCTCCCATTTATCTTCTTGGTCCTTTTAATCTTCATCCTCCCAAGTTTCCCAATACTCCTTGCAGCAAGGGTCCTCCTATTGTTCCCATTACTCCTTTCAGTAAGGGTCATCCTATTGTACCCATGTCTCCTTTCAGTAACATGTGTAAAAAGGGTAAAATTCCTCCGCGTTGCACCAACATCTTTTTCTTTTGACGAATAGGTATTTTCTTTTGGATCATTTGACGAAGAACGTGTCTATGTTTGCCTAAGCATTCTTTCTGGTGTTTAGACAAAGGTATTGTGCCTTTCAAGACATTCAGACAATATTCGCACACGGTATCAATAACATCTTTGGAGGCCGTTTGAATGAGTCTTTTTCGCATTTGTGGAGGAGCTTTGGACAGGACGGACAACATGTCCCAATGTTTGGCTAAACGAGGTGGCAGTCCTTTCCTTTTCTTTCCTTTGGAGGTAGAAGAGGAATGTCTTTTTTGGGGTGACATCTTTCTCGCTGGGTTTGTTGGTTCCGTGGCATACAACAAAAAAAAATTCACTAGCGTCAATGACTTGTCGCACGGTCTTTTATCCTTTTTTGGGGAACTATCGCTTCGTCATAAAGGTAACAATGTGTGTTCCAAAATTGCGAAAAATCCTCCTCTTTGGTGACTCCTCTTTTTCTTTGGACGAGTGTGCCTCTTTTGAGGGTGAAGCCGATGTTTGGCTAAACGTTTTTTAGGATGACGTGACTGTCTTTTTCGTTTTCCTTTCTGGACAGAAGAACGACGATGAGAGGACATCTTTTGATACACAACATACACTAAAGTCCATAGCTTGACATGCGGCCTTTTATTTGACTTTATTTGGCTTTTTACTCAGTCTAGCTAACGCTCTCCATTGATCCTCGTCAAAAGTTAAATATCCTCCTCTTTGGTGACTTTGACGCTTTCCATTCCACAGGTCCACCAATATTCCTGCTCCCTTTTGGTGACGTCTTCTTTTCTTTGGACGAGTGTGACTTTTCTGGGAGTGACGTCGATGTTTGACTAAGCGCTTTTTAGGATGACGTGACTGTCTTTTTCGTTTTTCTTTTCCTTTTTGGACCGAAGAAGAAGAACGACGATGGTCACGGTGTACACTTCTTGGAGGGGACATCTTTGGACGTGCAGTAGCACAAAAAATACTGATCCGTATGGTTTGCCTCAGGTCATTTTATACTGGAATGCGTCGCCACTGATTGTCTTTATGTCGTATCAACTTGATGACAGGCAACACACGCCGTGGAGGAGTTCGCAACGGACTAAATCGATACAGTTCTTGCTTGGACAAATCCAGTAAACTCTGTAACACGCCCGTTCTCTCTTGGACTTTGCCTTTGGGGGCAGGTACTTTGTGAGCAGCGGCTACAGCCGCTAAAGAGGAAGAGGGTGTCACTGCTGGAGGAGAAGTTGTTGGAGACACTCTCTTGTGAGTAGAAGCTGTTTTCTGTGGGCTTTTCTTTTTCTTTTTCTGAGGCTGTGACCTGGTCTTGACACCCTTGCTCTTTTTCTTTTTCTTCTGGGTACGTTTGGGTGTGACTTTTTTCTTGGGGACAACTTTGGGAGCATTAGGATCCCATTTTAAGAGGGAACGAATGATGACACCTCCTAAAGATCCACTTCCTCCAGGTTTCAAAATGATTTGCTTTTTGGTTTGAGTGTCGATGCGAGGATCGGCTAGTTGCGTCAAGGCAACTTTGTTTCTCTCAAAAAAACGTTTGGTTTGATGTGGAATTTGAATGATGCCTTGCAGTAATTGACGTGCTGTCACCACAAACCATCGTAAGACTTCTTTGAGACTAGCTTCTAAGACACGAGCACGTATTTGTGGATTTTTTTTTTCGCGACTGATGCCGTGCAAGGCACGAATCAATTTAATGGGAAGATGAGACTGAAGGGACGTCATGTTGACAATGTGTGAGACAGAGTCCAAGGGACCGAGGTTTTTATAGATTTTTTGAGGTGATTAAGTCGACGACGGAGACGTGTACACGATAGGTCCTCCGTCTTGGCACCAGGGGTGAAACAGATGGGTACGAAATTGCAAATAATCGGAAGTAGTGGGTTTTAAATCCACGAGTAAATAAGCGTGTGGGGTTTGAGTGGCATCGTCGTACGCATGAATCAGCCAAGGCGTTCCTAACTGTTTGGCTAAGACTTGTACTTGCGATTTATCTCTGGGGCTTTTAAACAACACCAAGTAATGAGCATTGAGACTGATGGTACGATGGGCTTTACTTTGTTGAAACAAATTTTGGGTAATGTAAATGACACTGGCATTACGATGATACCCTTTGCGCGTAAACCAGAGTTTAATTTCTTCTTCGTCTTCTCCTAACATGTCGTCAAAAATAACCAAATGAGTTTGACTAGGGTCAGACACGATTCCGTCGTCTTCGACAGGAATGCCTTCCACAAAGACGATGGAATCGACTTGACTTTCTCGCAGAAGGCTGTACGCCGATTGCCACTCTTTATAGCACCACACGATACGTTGAGGAGGACGATCGATCAAATGATGTTTATGTTCGATCAAACGTTTGACAAATTCGGTTTTGCCTGAACCGCTAGGTCCAGCAATGAGCATGTTAAAGGGATGGCGAAGATACAAGGCCTCCCAACTAGTCCGATCTACGTGTTCGTCAATGACTTTGACAGTGGAGGAAGAGGGAACAGAGACAGTAGAGGTAGCCATAGTAGTAGTAGTGTAATAAAATGTCACTTGTGACACGAAGACAGACAAGACAAGAGTTTTTATACTTTTTCAGGACACGTTTATTGTCATCTTTATTAGTGAACAACACGAAAGACAAAAATACATAAAAGCCATATGGTTAAGTACAGGGAATAAAAAACACAACAAAACGACCATAGTGGAATATAAACAAGTCTCTGTACAACATTTTTTGTGATCAAGAGGTGAAATCGTAGGAGTAGTGTGTAATGTTCTTAGAGTCTGTACATTCCTTGGTTCAGTCACACAAGGGTCCTCCCGAAATGGTCTTTCAGGAATGTCGATGACAGTCCTGTCCTGAAGAGAGTGGTTTTCCTCGGTGACAGACTGTTCTTCTGGTATTGTCACTAACACAGGTTTAAATGTGACTTTTTTCACGGAACGTTTTAATGTTTTAGGATTACAAATCTTTGGCATAGTGTGCCACTTCTTTAGTCCAAGCCTCAAACCCCAAACTTTTCCAGTCACGTACATCTGTCCAGTGAGGGTGTAAGTCACAAGCTACACACACGTCGTCGTACACATCTTCAGTGCCTAAAAGTTGACGAATCTTATTTTCCCGTAGAGGTTGAGAAGTACCCAAATGAAAGCGCAAAGCTTTGAACAGAATGAGTCTCTCGTGGACATTTAAAGGGATCACTTTCATGTTTTGTTTTGGAGTAATAGGTACTGTTCGTAAAGAGTCCACAAAGAATCAGCTGGTAAACGAAATCCCAGAAAGCAAGTCACTAAGACACACACTACACGTCGACCCCAATTCAATGGACACAGTTCTCGTAAAAGGCTATGGTAATCCTCTACTGTTTCAATAGTGTCATTGATTTCCTTCCACGGAATCTGTTTATCACAAATGATAAAGGTCATGGCATGGTCGTCCGTTTTTATACCCTCTTTTTTTGTCGGAGGTAATAAGTGTACTTTTTGCACAGAGCTACTCGTACTCCAGTAGCGAATTTAAATTTTTTAGTCACTAGTTCACTAATTTGGTAGCGTAAAAGATTTTGGTACTCCTCTAACTCTTCTTCTGGAATTCGTTGTAGTATGGTCACCTTGTAAGTTGAAGGAAGAGTGACAGCCAAAGTCTTCTGGTTCTCCTCCAGTTGAACAATGTCTGACCACTGGAACGCTTTCACATGAATCAATCCTCTTATAGCATTCAGGTACCAGTGGTTTAAACATCGGTGACGTAACGGATGCAATGGTTCTTTGCGTTTCACTTGTATTTTGACGAACTCACGGTAAATGCGTTCTCTCAATTCCACAGGCAAAGAACGAATGTTCTCTTGTAAAGTATCCATAACCATGTCAGTCAAACACTTCTCCTAGAGCGAAAGTAATGAACGTATTGAGTAATTTCTGACCACTGCCATTCCAGGAATCTGTCAAGAATGTCAATAAAATCTTCAAATGTAAATGGTCTAAAGCTAAATAGTAGAACGAACGCACCCTTGATCCAGAGAAATCGGACTTGTTTGTTGACTTTGGTCAATTTCTTCTTATGAATTTCTCGACACAAATGTTCTACAGTCACTAATTGAGATTTGGCTCTGGCAAGTCCCTGCCAAATGTCCTTGTAGATCTTCTCTTGCAATTCGTTTGGTAATCTTTCAAGATTATTTTTTATATCGGGTTTAAATACTTGTCTAGAGATTGTCCAACGTTTGACTCCTAACTCCGTAACTAGCTTTTTACACAACATGGTAGGGCCACTTCAATGACGAGGTCCCACTAAAGGTAGGTAGTGACACTCCGGAGACCATCGAGCATGTTCCAGGTAAGCGCAATCTTTCTTCTCCCATTCGTGAAGTGAGACACCGCAACTGAAGCACTTGCCTTTATCTCCTTCGCCCAAGTAGAAATATCCGGCTCTGGCTAATTCTTCGGGGGTAGGTCCTCCTAGATATTTTGGCCATTTTCCTTGGAAGGTTTGCAATCGACTTTCAAAATCACAGTATTCTGGCAAACGCACAGGGAACGAATATTCGTCTTTCACAGGTTCATTTCGATGAGGGTACGGTGAAATCCTTAGGAGTTTGCTCAGTTTTACATGACATCCGTAGGGTGGTAGTCGCAGGGGTTCCTGTGGAGGTGGACATCCACCATGAAAACCAGTAAAGTGAAAAGGTGTGCGATAACGAGTGGCATCGCTTTCACATCCGTCAGGTTTAACAAGTACAGCATCACTTTCCATGGTAGGTATGGTAGTAGTAGTAGTTATAGCAAAGTTCCCATGATGATGTGGTACTGAATCACTAAGGTCATAGCGTATGGCATCCCTACCATCGCAAGGCACAGCATCGTACTCGAGTTTACTCTTACTGGATACTTGCTGTGTGAATGGATTCATCTTTCTCGCTTAGCAATCGTAGTCACAATGAACTATCGACCTTGAACGTTGTTCCTTTTTATATGCTGACCAATATCGGCATGACCGTACGGTAAAATGAAGTGATTGGGAAGCCGAACTCGCTTCTGGTACACGATTTGATAAACTTTTTCCAAGGGTCGACTGACGATTTGGTGTGTGGGTAAACGTACAATCTTATGCGGTTCGTGGGTGGTCACTTTAAAATTTCCATCCTGTCCAGAATGCAAGGCTTCTTTCAAGACGCCAAAGTTCACCACTCGACTGGTGCGATAATTGAGAGTCAATCCTTTCACTTTGCACTCCGTGTTCACATCTTCTTGTGGGTTACGGTATTCGTAACCGTAATTTTTGGGCCCGCCACTTGCAAAACTGAGAATCTTGTCGTCGGGATGCTCATCCGTCCAGGCTCCTAAACGGTCTCCTTCGATGATCAGGTAAGGTTGACCCAGGCGATCAATGTAGATGCAACTGTCCGTGTCAAAATACAGTACACGATCTCCTAATAGTTCTAAAGCTTCGTACAGTTTTAAGCGAGCATGGGCTGTCACGTAAGCCGCAATGATGACATTTCCAAATTCGTCGGCTTCTACAAAGTTCAGTTCTTCTTCGTAATTGACTAAGAGTAAGTCCTCACGAACGACGTCCACGTGTTTCATGTATTTGGTTTTGTCGTGAATCATCTGCAAGTATCGGAAAGGTTCTGTCAAATACTCCGTCTTGGGTAAACACGGTCGTTGTGCCATTTTACCCCACAAACAATTTAACATCACTTTGGCAAACGATCGCCTTCCTTCGTTTTTCTCCACGTGGTCTAAAGTGATGCCTTCCTGCTTCCAGTATTTCTCTTTGAACTTTGTTTGGTCGTCGGGAGTGTGACACCAGGAAGGATATCCGCTAGCTTCTTGTTTCAGTTTCAAAAAGGCATTCACGTAGTCTGCAAAAATGCCTTTTTGAGAATCGTCGCCCTTGTGGTATTTTTCTGTCTTAGGAAAGTGGTAAATTTTGTACACTTCTAACAGTTGGTATCCCAAGTCCAGAGCTTTAAACAATTCCACGCTGACCCACGTTCCCGTCAAGGCGCGTTCTTCCTGAGTGTGCTGACAAGGGTGGTCTTGGTTGCATGTTTCAGCACAAGTACGACACAAGGGAAACATCAGTTTTCCTTGGCAATGATGTGGTAAAACGGTACAAGTTCGTGGGAGGCAAGACTTTGCACTTGATCAACCCTTCGTATTGTCGAATATTGTCTACGTCGATGTGTTCGGTCAGCAGTTGCGGGTGCCCTGTGGGAAAGTGGCAATATTTGCACACGTACGGATACAGCGAACACACGTCCAAGTATTTGATTTCTTCTCCTTTCTCTTCGTCGGCTTGGTACAGCAAACAGGTGGCATTCGTCCGTCCTCCGTACAAACTGTCCCGTGGGTTCAGAGGGTCCACCAGCTTGTAACTTTCCACGATGCGCTTAAACTCGTGATCGGTTTTTAATCGCTGATCGTACTCGTGTTCCCACATTTCCACTACTTGGTATCCTTGCTCTTCTAACTTCAAGCGTCGCTGACAAGTGGCCTGGTACAAGTCTTCCATGGTCCGTTGTAAAAACTGGTTTTTAGTGTCACGTTGAGGGTAACAGATGGGACATCCGTGAAATAAGCACCCGTTAAACTCGTACAATATTTGAGGGTTTTCTAAGTCCCAGCCGTCTACTGAATACCTTCCGATGGTCTTTTCGCCTCCTCCGTTGCGAGCGTGTTGGATCCATTTGTCTTCCTTCTCACACAAGTAATGTAACCAGCGTAGGGCTTTGACTGAGTATTGACGTTTGACAAAATTGGTCGTTTGAGGACTGATGACAGCCAGGGTGTTTTCGGGCATGAATCGTTGACGATACACTAAGGAACACGCTTTGGCAATGGTACAGGCTTCTTTCAAAGGATCGATCCCTCCGTGTTCCATGAACAGTTCTCGAAATTTTCCACAGCAGCGACGTAAAATGTCTACGTCGGAACGACAATATTTTAACATTTCTTCTTGAGAGTCAAAAGGGTCCGAAGCGTGAGTCTGGTACCATGCGTAGAAAGCTTCTCGTTGTTCAGTACGCATGTTGTCGGGGTCGTAGTAGTGAGCCTCAGGCAAATGGGGTAGAACGGCGTGTTGATTGGCTTCGGTATTGGAAAAGTGCGGAAAATAGCCTTTGGCCATTTCTGTCATGCCAAACGTTTTAGGCATGCGGCTCAAAGGCATAGCCAAGTAACTCATTGAATCTTTAAACTGTACTTGTCCCCCTTGCATGGAAATGATTTTGGCTCCGTTCAAAGTTACTTTCGGACGTTCGGTACTTTGTTCCGTATAGTATCTCAACAGAAATTGTCCATCGTATCCCGAGAAATTGTGAGCCATCACCGTGGCATAGCCATGACAATCTCCGTAACGTTCGATATCTTCTTGGCTCCACGTTTCGTCGATAGGGTCTAAGATCCATTGGGCAAAATCGGCTAGTGTGTTCGGTCCTCGAAAGATTTTTTCACGTCCTCCAGGACTTTTGCTGCAGCGAGGGCAATGAGTCAAGATAGGCTCTTGGATACACTTCTTGCACGCTCGGTGAGCCACGCAGAAATTAGGAATGTGAATGCCAGTCTCTTGCATGCATTCGAAATCGAAAAAGATGAAATTCCCTTTCTTCTTCTTCATGTTTAGAATGGTGTTTTTGAATGTAGCATTGGTGTTCCAAGTCCACGATTTGGCGACAAATGTGACATCGTTTCTTTCCTCGACAATGTGTAACCTGACACTATTGGCACAATCTCAAGAACTGACAAGCACATTTCTGCTGTGAACCTTGCGTCTTTAGGTGTTGTTGGTAACAGGCAGGACTGACAAACGTGCACTGACAAGCAGAGCAATGCACTCGTTCTTGTCCTTCGTCCAGACAGGGTGTAGAGGCTAAACATCCTGAGCATTTCGATCCGCAATGCTTATGTTGCTCTCGATTGTTATAGCCATAGTCACATTTCTCACAGTAATAACTGTATGACAGGAATGCAGTGATACTGGTAATGGCATCGAAATGTTCGTCGTGATGATAGACGTAAATGTATTTTCCGTCTTTAAAATCTTTACCTCGAAACAACAGAGGTCCGTGCACTTCTTGAAGGTGAACTTTCAAGGTGTAACGTGGAGCCAAGACGTCTTGCAACTTTTGCATTTCAGGAATGCCACAGGGTGTGTCTTTAGCTAACCCCGCTTGCTGTAACAGGAGTTCTGCTTCTTTTCGTTGTTTGACTCGGTCCGATTGTTAAATAGTTTTCCAGGCTCTTTTCCATTCTGCCGTGTCGTTCTTGTCGGCATACGTTTGTCCCACCACGATGGCACGGGCTAAACACATCTTGTCTTTTGGATTGTTAATTTGGACGAGGCTACGCTTGAGGTTACGCAAGTTGTCTACCAACATTAACTTTTTTTACCTGTCCCTTGGGGAAGAGACACGTGGGTCATGTACAGTGTCGCTTTTCCGTCCGTGATGTGAAATTTGTCATTGGATTGTTGTACGTGTTGAATCTTGTCCATGATTTTGGAAGGTGTCAATTCTGTTGAACTGCTAAACTCGATCCAGACGGGAGACTTCAAATTGTCGTGATGAATAGAAAGTCTCAAGCGATCGTCATCTTTGGCTTCACATTGCCGTTTTAGTGTGGTTAACAAAGAATCCCACACATCGGTGATGAACCCTTTTGCTTTTTCCAAGGGTACGTCAGACTTGAAATCTTTAAACTTCACTGCGTACGTGTAGGCTGTGGTTTTAAATTTTCTGGAAGAGCGTTTGTCCGTCTCCCGAATATGGTAGTACTTTTCAGGGTTTACTGATGGTAATGGACTTTGATTTGGTGTAGACTCTTTAGGCTTTGAATCTGGTTCACTCATCTCATCTTTAAAATCGCTGGCATGAATTTGCGCCAAGACTTCAGCTACTGTGCGAGGCGATAAATCACGTTTCTGCCTCTTACTTTCTGCTCCTTTCCTTTCGAAATGATGCGATCGTTTCATCTTGATTGCAAAAAGTCAAATGACTACATGTGAAACACCATGAACCCTATATATCTATGTCAGACCAGGGCATATATAATGGGCTAGTGACTCCCCTCTCAGTATTCATTTCACTCTCAATCCGATCAGCACAATGGAAGAACCCACACAGATAGAACTTTTGATTAGAGCTTTGCGAGGTGTCATACGAAAGTTTTCTTCAGACAAGCCGAAGGACTACTCTCCTTTCGAGATAAAAGTCAAGATACTTGCTATATCTGTCAGAACAAAGAGCATTGGGCTACAGAATGTCCAGATCGTTATAAAAGCAAGACCAGTGGCAGAAGAGACAAAAGTCAAGATACCTGTTATCATTGTCAAGAGAAAGAACATTGGTCTTCAGAGTGCCCTAAGAAACAACAGGAGCAGGAGAAGGAGGAGGAAGAAGAAGAAGAAACAGAGGTGACCTCGGCAAAAGAAAAACCCCGACACGTTCAGAAATAGAAGACAGAAAAGAAAAGAAGACGAGAAAAATGTGAGGAAGAAGAAGACGAAGAAGAGGAAAACAGTGTAAAAGTGAAGAAATTGAAAAAACAGAGAGAGTGGAAGAAAAAAGAAACAGAAGAAACCTTTGAACTTTTTAAAAAGTGTTGTGTTATGTTGTGATATTGAATTGTAAAAAACATTTGTAACAGAATAGACCAAACTGAAAAAAAAACGTAAGTGTCTCTTGGTTTTCATTATTTAGAAATAATAAGGACCTACACTCATACACTCACAACACGTACATCATAGGGTTAAAGAAGGGATTTTGAGTTTTAATTGATTTTGGCAAAATGAATAGTCACTCTTTTCGAGAGTATTGGGTAGCCCTGAAAAGGACTGTTGAGTGTTTGTTTTTTTCCTTAGAACAAACTCAGGAACGAGAATCAATTCGCTTTAACTGCCTTAAGCCTTTGCCACGGCCAAGGCCTACTTGTGGACTTGCTCCTGTCAATGATTTAGTAGAAATCACTAGGGGTGGTATCTCTGGTGTAGTCACAGGGTTAGGTTGTTTGGCTCGGGAAGGTCTTTTCTCTTGGGTCGTAATAAAGAAGTCTGATACTTTTGTTTCAGACTTCTTAACTCGGCCAAAATGTCCAAGAGTACCGTGACCGTTTGACTTTCGCTGTTCTCCTTCTCTCCTAGACTTTGTTTCTTCTCTACTGCTTCTTCTTCCTGTCGTTTTCTTCTTGCCTCTTCTTCTTCTTCTCGCTGTTGCTGTTCAAGAAGAAATGCTTGCTCTGCTTCTTTCTGCTGCTGTAAAAATTTCTCCAATTCTTCTTTCTGTCTTTGTTTAAAATCGTCGACACGTGGTAAAGAAGGAGAAAGTGGCGAAGGTACTAGTACCGGAACAAATTCTTGGGAAGAAGATAAAAAATCTACTAAATCCCAGTTGAAATCAACCTCTTCGGGAAGTAGCACTGTGTTCACTTTGGTAGCTGCTGCTATACCATTACTTCTCGTCTCCACAGTCGGTGCACCCCAATTCATTGTCTTCTTAGGTTCCGTCATGTTTAACAAAACCGCATCGATTCACTGCGCACAGACGCTAGTGTGTCTATATAGGAAATGTGACGTCACAGGTAGCTCTCTTCGGATTGGAAGACAGACTCCGCGAAGTGACTGAATTTTGTAACGCGTGTTGGGATTGGTGAACCCTTTCAATCCGTTTCGATCCGGTCTTCCACTATAAATAAACGCGGTTCACTTCATTCCCTTCACCTGTTCTCGTCACAGAGAAGATGCTGATCGACGTAGAATCCTCTACTTTGGTATCTTTGAGAAATTTGAGGAAGAAAAGAAGACCTATGCGATGTCCTGTATGTTAACGGAATGGTGTTAACATAACATAACAAACAACGGCCCTTTTCAGGGCCACTTCCAATACCTCGAAAAGATCTTAATTTTCATTTTGTCTCCAACCCAAACGAATATATAAAACCCTTACTCTTCTTATACACGAATACTCTTGATTCGTGTTTGTCTATAGCCCTCTCTCAGGTAGCCTGACGTCACAGTACTCCTCTTCTTTTTTTTTTTTTGCTACATTGTTACCAGTGTGACGTCATGCCACCTGTTCTATTCCTCTTGTCGCTATACAGACCCAGAGTATACTAGTCGCTATACAAAATTTCCATTGACGCTATACAGCCCCAGGGTGTGCTAGTTACTGTACACAATTTCCATTGACGCTATACGGACCCAGGGTGTGCTTTTTTTTCTTGACGCTATACGGGCGCGGGGGGGGGGGGTCTGTAATGCTAATTCCCATTGACGCTACGGTAACCCCTATTACTACTTACGGTTTTGAATATAATCCAAAATTTAATCCTAAGAATGAAAAATACAAGTCCTATCACTAAATAGTTCTATTAGAATCCAGGTTCGAATCTCGACGACGTACCTAAATAGAAGGCGATGACGTCAGATGTGGTCTTTGTACAAATATCAACAATTCCTCAATTGAATCACAGTTTATGTTTCCGAATAATTCCAGAATAAAATTTCACTGAATTTCTTTCTCCCAGAATTTTTAAAACAGTACACTTGTTTGGTTTTCTAGAGAATAAATTATTTAAATTCAAAACACAAATGAATTTCAAAAGCAATCTGGTAACCTATCCGGCCTTCTAGGTATCAGGAATACCACTGACTGACGAGCGCTCAGAAAGGGTTATATATCCACCCTAATTATCATCCTGTTCTCGCTAGACAGAATACGTGATCTTATAACACTTGAAATACGTAATAAGATATTTGTCAATTTGCACGTAGCCCCATCTAAGAACTAGACTATCACTCTAAAATAAATTTAAAAATAACACATTGTTTATCCAGATTAACACGTAGACCGAAAAGGACCTTGAAAACAGCCAATCGCATTAGCGAGCGCTTACACTACTGCGGACCAAGGTAAACTAAAAATATTACTAATGTAATACGTTTTACGTCTTAGATAAACAGAATTACTGAAAAGAATTTCGAATCCCTGGAATAATCACTACAATAAAATGTAATGAAACAAAAATAAAATAAAAAAGAATTTTAAAACTAACAAACAAGCAATTTAATTACATATACGTAACACTTCGCCCCCATAAAGAAAAAAGAAAGATTTATATAATAAAGCTTTCTTTTAACCATATGTAAATTATACATGAGGTAAACAAAATTACATAAGAAAATTCTTATGAATTATATAAAGTGTATATTAAATAATATTTCTATACACGGGTAATTGCATCTGCAATCAAATTGTCTTTTCCTTTGATGTGCCTGATGTTGAGATTATACTCTTTAAAAAACAAACTCCACCTTAATAATCTTTGATTTTTGTTTTTTTATCTTGTCAATGCAAGTAAGGGGGTTGTGATCACTATACACAACAACCGGAGAAAGAGCTGAGCTAATGTAAACTTCAAAATGCTGTAATTCCAATATTAAAGCCAAACATTCCTTCTAGATTGTTGAGTAATTTCTTTGGTGTTTATTTAATTTCTTAGAGAAATAGCACACTGGGTGATCAATACCATTGCTGTCTTCTTGAATCAATACTGCTCCAACCCCAACATCACTTGCGTCTACAGACAATTTAAAAGACTGGTTGAAATTTGGAGCTGTTAGAACCGGTGCACTTTTGATTTATGGCTTTTAATCTATCGAAAGTTTCCTGACATTTTTCGGTCCAGAGAAACTTGTTTCTCTTACTTAACAAATTTGTCAGAGGTTACCCGTGCCATTGTGTTATCGACCAGCAGATACACGCAAACAAAATATTGCTGTTGAAATTCCTGGAATTAATGAGAAACAAAAACTCGTTCTTAATGATAATGTTGTTGTTCCTGTGAGTGCTGTTGAGAGCGCGTTAACGATGGATAAATCTCCGTGGACTCTTGGATATGCTCTAACGATTCATTCGTCACAAGGATTAACTATTTCTGACACAAATATCAGGATTGTCGATGATCGGATCGAATGGTCAAATTTAATTTATCTAGCGGTGTCGAGGGTTAGAAGAATGTCTCAGCTACAGAGGGTTATCATAGACTGCACAATGACCCAGGAAACCACTGCTAGCCATTGCGATGATATAGTAAGGAAAAAATTAGCTGGTTATCAGCGATCTGACAAAAAAAAGTAAACGTAACTTCGATCTTGATATTGGAATTTTTATGACACAGAAGCAATAACGAAATAGTCGCTATGATTGCTGTAACACAGAAATATTGTGGCAGAATTCTTCTAATGACCCACGACAGATTACCGTGGTTAGAATTAATAGTAGTCTCGGCCATACACGCAAGAATGTGATGCTGATCTGTCTTGAGTGTAACAGACGTAGCGGCTCTGTTGTCCTGCTTTCACGGAAGTGAAGGCGGTGGTAATTGTGTATCTTTAAGAATTACTTGTAATTGTTCACGTACAAATCCACGTTGAGGAGCATTTGAATCTAGTCTGCAGATTGCAGGTCTACCTGTGGATCTCACCACGCTGGAAATTTTATGTGTACTTACACTCCAGACTGGGTCAGTCGCTCTTTTTTACCCCCTTCAAGTTCACCAGGTTTATATAAATATCTTACAATCACATTACCTGGTACTGGTTGTTTTGAGAAAGAGTCACGTCGTTGTACTGGTATGTATTTTTGTGTGATCGCATTGATGGGTTTTATTGAAGTTCCACGAGTAATTTCATTATTTAACGCAACTATCACACTTGGTAGTCTTGCAACCCATTCACGGGATCTCTTATCCCCAGACTTAAGGTCAGCGGATATTTCCTTCGCATATTGATATCCAAACAATCTCTCAGTGAGTGTTAGTTCAAATCGCTCAACGATTGCCTGATCACGATGAATTGCGGTGTGTCCTCGTCAGATTTTGACGTTATGTTGTTTCATCAGAGATGTTACTGCACCAAGAAATTCTTTGCCAGGATCAAACTGTAGCAACTGTGGCCATCGCAATGGTCCTCGTTGATAAATTCGTTCAAAAGCAGATGCAACTTCAGTTGCTGTTTTTGTTGATAGTGGTTCTGCTTTTTTATATCTACTTGCAACCTCAACGACTGTCAATGCGTATTTGTATGTGCGCGATTGACGTCTACCAGTTTTAATAGTATCATGCAGTAAAAACAAAATATCTGTCTGATAAACTTCATTGGAGCGCTGACATGAAAATGTGCGTACTGAATTTTTTTTAGGTTGTGGTAGATAAATTTGACATATTGCATGTCGTGCTAACCAATTTGCAGCAACAGAACGTGTGAGTGACATTTGTTGCATCAGCAAGTTTACTAATCGCTGCTCTACCCCTCCAATATCCTCTTGGGCTATACTAGATTGCTTCCATTATTATAATAATAATCGGCCCCAAGCACTAGTGAACCTTTCATCGCAGATCTTACCAGCCAATTAGCAAGGGATTCGCTGAGAGATTTATTTTTTACAGACATTAAAGTATGAATCAAATTCACGTTTGCAACATGTTGTTGTTGCAGATCTGGATTTTTATACACGACATCATGAACATGGCACGCTTGATCAATCGCATTTATTGGATACTCTCCAGGTCTTGGTTGGTCTCGTTGGTCAAGTCGGATATCAAGTCGGGTTCCAGGACCATAATTTTCCCAGTGAAGCAGCGATATCTCCACCTGTTTCATTAGAGATAAATTTATATATATCTGTACCACATTTCACACACTTGCCTATGAGTGCACGCTTTTTATTCCTCGTCGTTATTGTTTTAAATCCACTTATGGTGGTGGGTGCTCTGCATCGAATACAATATAAATTCATATTATTTATTATATTTTCTTCAACATGGATATCATTAATTTCTCAGCGACACGAAAGCAAGAGCCAATCAAGCATCATCCAGCGCTACCAAATTCTATCAGAGCAATTATGATAGGTCAATCTGGGTCTGGTAAGACGCAATTGTTGCTTAACCTGATAATGAGATGGCTAAAGTGGGATAAGTTGTATTTAGTGGAACCATTTGTAGATGATCAGCGATGCTACAAGGTGCTTACAGATTTTAATGAAAATGCAAAATTGTTGGACGAGGACGGAAGTGATATTATTGATTTTATTACCGATATTGATGATGCTCCATCTGTGGATGATCTCGATGGATGTATTAATAATCCTGTAGTATACGCTGATGTGATGTTAGACAAACAATCAAATCTAGCTCGGATATTTTCCATAGGCAGACACAAGAACACCGATATTATATATGTTACTCAGCGATATACACAAATACCTAAAGTGATCAGAGATAACTGTAGTCTTTTGATTGAGTTTAATGGGTTCGATACCCACACACTAAGAAACATCCATCAGACTTGGTGTTCAGGGGACATGGATATGATTAAGTTTAAAAACTTCTTCTCAAAAACGCATGCGATTCCTCATGGATTTATCACGACAAATTTACATGATCCTCGGTCGAGGTATCGTGTAGGTCTCGATACAATTTTTGGTTGAGAGAGACAGCAGCAGGGATGGTGACGATGAAAAGTGAGTGTCCCGGGTCTGTAAACGAAGACACATAAATATTTGAAAACACAAGCTTCAAAGATAAAATAACAAAAATGAGTTGATCCGGTTAGAGAGGCGTCGGTCGGTTACAGGTCGCGGTTTAGGTTATTGACCTTGTACTTTGGTTTTTGTAGGAGGATTTATTTTCAAAAAAGGACTTCTCCAAAAAGTGGTCTGTTCGCCCACCCTGCTGCTGTTTGAAATAATTTCGGCTCTAAACAATAACCACGTTCTGGTAGCACTGGACGCCGCAATGAGTCCCGGGTACATTTTCATTGTTTTATAATGCATTAACATCATGTACATACAATTTCGTGATATGCCTGTTTTGAGAGAGAGAGAGTATATCTTTAACATCCGATTGCCGCCGTTACCTGCAAAAAGACGTATATGCATAATCATCAGGGTAATACTGCATCTTGAAAGATATTGGTCCTAAACATCGTTGGTTTTCTTTGAAACCATATAGTATCGACATTTCGTCATATTATAAGCCATTTAATTTCTCACTCGAACTAAGACACCCAGTCATTTTTCCACATGAGCATGACCTCGTCAGATGTTAACCTCCGATATCCGTAGGTGAAACCATTTCAGTCGAAAGCTGCAACACAGGATTTGATGACGTTACCGTTGTAAACATAAGAAGCTAACATTATGCTATGTTGGATTGTCTTCAGCCCAAGTTTGCCTTTAATGTATATTCAACCGCCTCAGCTGATCGCCAACCTTCAACCCATTCTTATTTTTATCTAATGCACTTTTTTTCCTTTCAGAATCGTTTTAAAAAGCTAGCATGCCTGTCTTCATTCTCTCTCGGATCAAATTTTGGTCCACGTGTGTTGGTGTTATTAAATTAGTCACTAAAGGGAATTTGTCGAATGTGTCGCATGACTAATTTTGGGGAACTCCGGAAAAAGATCTGAATTCGAGCGACTTCGTTGACGGAATTAAGGGGTGGCACCGCTGAATTCTAAGATTAATATTTGAACGTCGTTTAAACCTAACATCTTGATGAATTGAGAGAATGATTTATGTCGTGCCATTTTTAACAAATCATTTTATTCCTTCCCAAACTATAAACGGCGGCTTTAAAGATAACGACTGAAAGGGTTTCAGAAAAGAGCGCAGATCGGCTGCCGCAAGGTATATAATTATACTCCATTAAATACAGAACAAATGTCATAGAACACGAATGAACAACTTTTACATTAAATACAGTGTATATTTATTGGTTTTGAAGGTTCTGTTAGATTTATAATGAATTATGAATGTACTGTATATGATATTTTATATTAATAAAACAAAATAAGAAACGAAGACGACGTCCTGCGAAATTCATGATTTGGTTCAATATAGTAGCATATGTTTATGGGCAAAGAAGCGCAACCACGCGTTAAGACGCTATCGGACAGTGCTTCACTGTATTGCAAAAAAAAAAAACCTGGCAATATAATAGAGGTATATACACTTTTGTAAATCCACATAAGCACACATTGTTTTCTTTTAATAGGTGATAATTCATCAATTGATGTAAAAGTTTTATATATTGATGAAATAATGTAGCTCACACAATAGCACAAAATTCAATGTTTATGTAGTTAAGTTGTATCTAGCTTGGGCTGCTTTTACTACTTTTAATTTGTTTTTTCATTTGCCTTTTCGACACGTGCTGATCGGATAACATTTGCACTTTCTTTCCACAATGAAAATGCTTATATATCAAACAACGCTTGGCTTTGGTAGAGGTGAGCATGAAGTTTAATGAACAGGCAAACCTAATTTTGACGGGTTGATTTGACGTTTCAGATATTTCGCTGGGCTAAGATTTTGCTTTGCTTCTAGTTGTTTAATTCACATATTTTTCTGACACCGACTTACAAGTACCCTAATGATTTTTATCAATATTTTAATTCCTATCCTTTTTAATAAATATTTTAATTTTTTATTTTTAATCTTTAAGTATTTTCCTCTTTATGGCACCTTCATCGTCATAAACTTCAGCAACAGCATCAGAGGTAGAGCTAACATCATCGTAAGCGACGTTGTTGTGGTCTTTATTGTATTGTTGCTTGTTGCCATCAATCGTACAAAGGTTAGCAAACGTAATAGTAGATGTTCTTTTGTGACCTAGGTTATTTGTTCAGTATTGTACAAGACTTGTAATTATCTCTATGCCTAGCTGTAATCGTATAACGTTCTTATGTTAAATGTTTATAACCGGTTCAGCGGTTAAAAATAAAGAAATATTCTCTCTCTCTCTCTCTCTCTCTCTCTCTCTCTCTCTCTCTCTCTCTCTCTCTCTCGCTCTCTCTCTCTCTCTCATGGCGTATTCTAGGACATAAAATTGTGGGATTCAGGCTATTCGCTTTACTCTATTATTGCGTGATATCATTAGCAGAATATACTAATAACACCCAACTTATTTTCATGCCCTGTGTATCTTTTTTCTTTACGTCCCTACTAGAGTATGAAAATTGTCATCTTCATTCAAATAGATAGTGAATTCCCAGCAGAAAAAAGTTCTAACAAACAATGCAGATAGATAAGTTACACTTCTGGGGCATGCATTTATTATGCATAGGAACATCCTTCGTTTCATCTGTCAGACAAATTCACAATGTTCTATAGAAGAATTACTTAAACATGTTTTCTCTGTGCAAGTAATAGGTAGTATTAAACACTTTTCTTTCATTACAATACAATTTTACTCGGTATTTATTTTCTATATTAAAAATAAAAAATCTTCATCTTTTTGCATTAATTCTTAGACTATTTGGCCTATCTCGTCATTCGTCCAGATGTTATTCTATTGGCTGACAGCCACAATTATGCCTGAGCATGCAACATTAATGTTATTGTAATACAATGCAAATATTTCTGGAACTGAAAAGTACAAATGCTTTATAACATAATGCTTCACGTGAATGTTCAAGCCTACTATGTCAGTTTCAGATACGCAGGTCAATAGTCAAATATGATACAAAAATATCTAGGTGACCAACACGTTTTTAGCCATACATTACGGATACAATGACATCTAAGAAAGTAGTTTAATCGAACTTTCACCTTCTTTGCAGCGTAGTTTTCTCAACTTCTTTTGGACTATTTAGCCGATCGTTGAGAATCCTTTAGACCCGTAAAATAATAAATTCCTTGTCACAGTATGTATGATTCGGTTCTACTTATGCTGTTGGTCAGTATTACTAATACTTGATAAGTCTGAATCTAGTATAATTCAATGTAATTAATTCGTATAAAAACTTAATTGGTTATAACTCGTGTACGTTTATACGGGAATATACTACCATCGTTCTAAAGACACCTGAGCAGGCTGATATATTGATTCCATTCAAACCAGCGCCCTCTATGGTTATAAATTCAACATACTGATTACTCGCATGTGAACAGTCCATACATCAATCATATGCGTTTATAAAATATTATGCAATGTTCATTTTTATTACAAATCGGTACATTAATGAAATTCGTTTATAAAAAAGTTGATTCTAATTTATTTACTTTTTGCAGCTGAATGTTGAGATTAGTTCCTTTCATGAATAGTGTTATTTTCTTATATTCTTTGTTGAACTCTGCGTGCTCCATTCTGTTGAGTCCATTGTTGGGCTGTCTGCTCACGAGTTTGGTGCCAGACTGATTCATCGATCAATATGAATTCATAAATACAAACTCATTTTCGAAATTAGTTATGAGTGCATTTCTTGGATTAAATCCCAAACCGGATTCATAATATTCCTATCTCTCTCTCTCTCTCTCTCTCTTCTATATATATATATATATATATATATATATATATATATATATATATATATATATATATATATATTGTAATAAAATTAAGTAATGTAAAACAACTTTGTCGATTGCACAAAATTAACAAAGCTTGCATATAATTATTGTTTTGAAAAAAAAAACTTCAGTGTAAATGTCAGACACATATCAGTTGCTCTACTCAAGGATGCTTGTAAGTTCGTTTAGTCAAGTTGTATTTTTGGTCATTTAAAAGACAAAGAATTGCTTAAAATATTGATCAAAAGTTCATGAATATCATTTATAATTTGAGAACAGAATTTAATCAAATCATGATTAAAAACGCAGTCTATGATATAACTCCATGTCTGCTTTCTGACACAAGATATGGTTTGCATTTGCTAATTCCTTCTTCAATTATGTCCTTCGTATATCATATAAAATGTAATTAAATGTGCAGTACATTTCAGAATCTTTTGGCAGAATCTGGTGTCAACCACAGCCGTACCAAACTAGTTTTGAAATAATCGGGAACTTACTAATACCCATACTCACTAATATATTTTAATTCAAATCATTCTTGCATATCTGTATCATTAATTCATCGAGTTTGGCTTGGTTTTATCCAAGAGTTCAATGCATTTTCTGCTAACTATGCCATTGCAATATTGAATTGTTCTATTAGGGAGAGATCTGAGTATTAAGAGAACATTCATTCTCCGTCTGGAGATAATGAATTTGTGATGCAGAGGTGTAGAACCGCGCAGCTATATATTCTTCCATAATTTGTCCACTGGCTTTACATTATTTTCGAAACGTCCGAAAATTGTTGAATTAAAAACAAATATGAGCTCCGTCCTGCTGAAACAATCGATGAATGTGTCATAACGTACAGGCTACCGTACAAATAGTTATCGGATGTTTAGGTATTTGTTGGTTGGTCCTACCATTTACATAGGTTAGAGTTGCTTTTTCCTGCATATAGTCTTAGTCAGAGCAAAATATTTCCTGTAAAATATACTTGCTTGAAAAGTTGATTATATTGCCTGCAAGGTATTTATAAAACAAACACCCAATTAAATACAGTGATCAGAAACTGCGCCGTATTAATTATGTTATAGTAATCCTTATGAAGACTATTCAGACATATAACGCATTTGTTTCATAGCCTTTCGTTGTTGTTTAAGTGTCAGAGTAATAATTTGCAAATTATATTAGGAATTTCTTTACTTCAAAGGATTTATCATTTTACTGATTATCCTGCGTTAAGAGTTTTATATCGATTGGTGTGTTCATTTTGTTATTAAGAACAATTTTAACTTAGACTTCTATAAATAATCTAATGATTTCAATCTGATATTTTAAATGTCATTCTTTGAAATAAATTGAATTTCATTATGGAATGCACCAAATATTAAATAGCAAACATCATTAGGTGCTAAGGAAGAAAGGAAGCACAATGATAAATAAATTCATGAATGTAGAATAATAAATGCAGAATAAATGATTACGAAAAACTGGAACAAAATTTACGATAGTATCCAGCCATACCTAAACATCGCACCAGTTGCTTTTTACTGACATGCACAGGGATTTCAGAGATAGCGTTGACCGCAGCATCTATAGGTTTAACTTCTCCATGTCCCACGATATGTCCTAGAAATTTTACACAAGCACGTCAAAAGTCACTTTTAGATAGAGTAATTGTCAAACTTGCATCAATGAGTCTGTCGAAGAATTTCCGAATTGTTGCTAGATGTTCTTCCCAGGTGTCGTTGTAGATGATGACATCATCGATGTAAGCATCACAATATCTAGGCCAGAGGAAATCATATTCATTAAACGTTGAAAGGTACATGGCGAACCCTTCATCCAAAACGGTATCACTTTATGTTGATAAAACCCATCTGGAGTCACGAATGCCGAAATTTCCGTTTCCACTTCCGTTAGTGGAATTTGCCAAAATCCTCTCAGAAGGTCAAATTTGGTGACATACTTGGCATTTCCAATTTTATCAATGCAGTCATTGATTGTTGGTAATGGAAATGAATCTGTTTTAGTCACACTGTTCACTTTCCTATAATCAGTGCACATACGGAAAGTTTTATCTGGATTCGGAACAAGTGTACATGGTGAACTCCAATCACTTTTACTGGGCACTATGAAATCATTCTCCAAAAATACTGAATTTCTTTTATCAAGTATTCCTGTTTGAGAGGGTTCATCCTGAATGGGTGTTGTTTCACAGGTTTGGAATTTACAATTTCAACGTCAGGACAATTTTGTTTGTTCTCGGAAGGACATTTGGAAATAAGTGCTCATATTGAAATAATAACTGTTTAAGTTCATTCCTTTCTTGTTGCTGCAAATGTGAAAGTTTCTGGTCCAGATTATTCATAATTTCTGAACTCCGAAGATTTGACACTCCAAAATCATGAGTCCGATTTAATTCTTTCAATTAAATCCTCCGTGGGTGGGACCGGTACAAGTAAATTAATTGCATGATTTACCTGGCACTCTCTCTCTCTCTCTCTCTCTCTCTCTCTCTCTCTCTCTCTCTCTCTCTCTCTCTCTCTCTCTCTCTCTCTCTCTCTCTCTCTCTCTCAATATACTGCTACTCCATTAATTTATTTAGATCAGAGTACTATTATTATAATTTAACTCATTCATTTTCTTCTTAACGTTGTAACGGCCGTAATAACTAATTTGAAGAAAGTTTGATGAATGAGCAAGAGAAACAGAACTCTATTACCAGAGTCAAACGTTCTCTCCATTGAAGTTCTGTAGAAACATAATTTCACTTTTGACATGAATTGTTGAATGCCAAACTCAAGTATAATTAGCTGGAAAATTCCAGACATAAAATTTGACTCGTGATAATTTTGGACAGATTTTGGAAGGCCGAAATGAGTAAAACAAACTTTATCAAAGCTTTTACTATTGTTTTAGTTTTAATATTTCTCAAAGGAATTTCCCCTGGGAATCTTGTTCACCTACACAAAATGGTCAACAAGCATTGGTTGCCTGATTTGGTCTTAGGCAACGGACCAACACAATCTACCATTATTCTGCTAAATGGTTCGTCAAATGCAAGAATGGGTTGTAGATGAGATTTTGGTATCTTCTGATTGGGTTTTCCTACCATTTGACAAGTATGACAAGATCTGCAATATTTACAAACATCTCTTTCTATCTTTGGTCAATAAAAGTGAGTCAAGATCTTGTGATAAGTCGTATTAATCCCTAAATGACCAGCCAGAGGAGTTTATTGGGCCAGACAAAGTATTTCCTGTCTATAAGAATTTGGAACTACAATTTGATAGTTCAGTGACCACTCGTCACCAGCAGATACCTCGGGAGGTCTCCATTTTCTCATAAGAATTCCATTTTTAATGAAATAACAGACAGGTACTTCACAGGCTTTAGTTTCACTAATGGCCCTTTGAAACAAACAGGAGATCTCAGGATCATTTTCCTGTTTAACGACAAGTGATTGTCATTTGTCAACCTGATTAGAATAAAGAGAACGAGTAGTCAAAAGAGGATCACTGTGATCTACACCTTTTGACTGATCCAAACAAGGAATGAAAGTGACCTCATCAAAAGCCTGACCAATACATGTGTCAGCTAATGGAATACCTTCCTTATGAATATCATTCTCAAGAGCTCTCGTTGCCATAGCGCTAGTTACTGCACAAGCTGGGTATAAATCAGGGAATTCTTTTTCAATTGGATCGACTTTCTGATCCAGACAAGGCTTGTCAGTTACAAATGGATTAACCACAACCTTATCTCCATCTAGGTCGTTGCCTAGTAATAAATGAATGCTCTGAACGGATAAAGAAGACACTATTCCGACTGTCAAGGGTCCTGAAACTAAGTCTGATGACAAATTTACACAATGGAGAGGAATATTAGCAAAGCCGCACTCTACTTCCTAAATAAGAACACTCTTATGAGAAGAACTTCTCAAAAAAAGGCAAAGTACCTGATAATAAAAGACTTTAAGAAGCTCCTGTGTCCCTTAAAATTTTAATAGGGATAGGATTGGCCAAATCACCCAAGAGTGATATAGAACGTTTCGACATGAATGGTTCATAATTCTCCATAATAAAATCAGACTGGGGTTTATTAGACCCAAGAAATGTATTGCTTTCAATACATGACCGTCACCTTGACCTCTTAGAAATAAGAGCATTTGGGATAGGTCTGTTTTCATTCGGATGCTTATTTTACAATTTGAAGCAATCAGGAATAACGTGTCCTTTCTTCTTACAATAGGTACACATAGGAAGAGACAAGGATTTTTGATCAAGCTTATCAGAAGCTTGATTTTTAGAAGTTGTGCCAGATTGAGATTTAGAAGGGATTGTATTAGAATGACACACCTTTATACCAGAAGACTGCTGAGTGGAAGACGTGCCTACAAAAGGAACTTTATGAGTTAAGAAATACTCGTCAGCAGCACGAGCAGCATTTTCCAAGGTTTCGATCTTATGCTCGTCAAGAAAAGTCTTAATGTCACTATGGACACAGTTCCTAAACTCTTCAACTAATATGAGTTGTCTGAGACTTTTGTAATCTTTGTTAACCTTTCTAGAAGAGCACCACCTATCAAATTGTTGTGCTTTTTCCGATGCAAATTCGACATAGGTCTGTCCCGCGTCTTTTTTATAGGTCCTCAATTTTTGCCGATAAGCCTAAGGGACTAACTCATTACCTTTCAAGATATCGTCTTTAACCACACTATAGTCAGCACTCTGCTCTAGTGACAATGAAAACTAAATATCACTAGCTTTGCCAGTAAGTACACATTATATAATTATAGCGTGCAACGCTCCCTTTTGTCCATTTCAAATTTTCCGCAATTTTTTCTAAACGAGGAAAATATTTGCCTGCTACTTTTCCAGAAAAGGGAGCACTAGCTTGATATGCCTTAAAACATCAAACGTAGGGGAGTGTTTTCCCTTTGTCAGCTCTAATTCTTTTAACCGAATTTGAAATTCCCTTTCTTCCTTTTCTCTTTGCAAGTAGTAAAGTAAGAGGCGGATCTTAAACCAAAAGCGGATTCTGGACCAGGTCCTGCTGGATTAACTTTTTTGGTGATAAAATATTTTTTATATTTGAGTATAGACCAGATCCCCAACTCCCCCAGCAAAAAAATATTTGTGTACCTTATGAATATCTTTGATCCAGGACCCGTAAATATATTTTTACTACTAAAATACTTTAAAATAGATACTACAATAAAAATATACTATACAAAATATCAAAAATAACCAGTAGCATCATAAGCGGTTACCATTCATTAAGGCCCTTTCATTGCTGTATTTTTTGTCATAACTATTTTCATACCTGCTGACTCTCATTGGTAGGATATCCGTTAACATATTGTCAATAATACGAAACTCGCGTATTAAATCGTCCATATCATATTTTACACCTCGCAAGTAAGATCTTATCTGATCAAGTAATTTTTTGTAAGTTATACTTGCTGTTTTACAAGAACTTTTTATTTGTTTCAAGTTTGGGTTCAATCTTTTTACAAGCTGTTGAAAGAGAGACACCAACGCCAGATATTATCAGCAAAAACGGATTTAATAATGCTCCACTTTAGATTATGCCAGAGCTAGTCATTAACAATGGCAAATATGATATTAATCGAAGTATTCTACGATGGTATTTATAAGATTCTTTTACACACCAGATGTTTTTATGATAAAATTTATAATATTGTACTAGCGCGTCAACATCTTGTTTTGGAATTTCTTCTGAAATGTGGCTGAAATCGATGATTTGTTTTTTTATTATCCAATATTTTATACAAAGACAAAAGTTCTAGCACCAACAATTGAATCGAGAAACTCACAGAATTTATTATTTTTAGGATCAGCCATAAACTCTATATTTGTCATAAACATCTGACGAAGTATCGTCATATCGTTCATCTGTTAGTACATATTGTTTTTTTAACCAAGCGTATGAATCAAAACTATTTCCTACTTCACTCTCATACAAATCTGTTTTATTCACAAAATTACTGTAATCGATTTCTGTTTTATCAATATACCCTAATACTAAGCTCAACTGATCTAACGTGAAATTTTTGAGAACAAGATGTTGTCTGATAATTACATATGCGACTACGAAATTTGCTAACATTAATTTTTTAAGCTTATCTAGTTCAAATGTAAGAAGACCAACAGCAGAAGCTACTTTTAACATTAATTTTTCATATGGTTTTGTGAGTATTGTTTTAATTTTGTTGTAATAATTTCGTAGTGACAATTGTCTAGAGTACTGGATTGATGGGAATGGAACATCGTCTTCTTCACTTATATCATGATAAGAATCAGACGTTACTTCCAACTTTGTTTGATTGATTTCTTCAAAAAACTTTTCTCGCTCATCATCACTAATATTACTAATTTCATCGTCTAAACTTTTGATTATCTTTAGAGACTTGTTAACAATAATCGGATCAACTTCTGGGTCTTTTTTACGTATCATTGGCAAAATTGGGTTTGCGTACACTTTGATAATTAACTCTGTGTCTGACGTCATAGTAACGATTTTAACCAAGGTTTCTTTGTCATGGTAGCACATTCCGAGATACTTAAAAAGATCTCGTTTTGAAAAACTATCATATAAATCTCTGCTTCTTTTTATTTTTTATTTTCTATTTTCCGCTAGTTTGTCAAGACGAGTATGATTTTCGTTCATTCGTCTTTCTTCCAGTGTTCTTCCACTATAAACTTGTGCTTTTATTAAGTCTGATTTTATTATCAAATCTATGTTAGACCAATCAAGCTCGAGTAATATTTTTTAAAATATAATTTCAACTTGTTTTTGTTCTTCTAGACAATCCTCAGGATGACAGTATCTGCTTATAATATCAAAGTTTTCTATTGCTTTTTTTCAGTTGTGGTACTCGCATATACATAACGCGAATAAAATTAGTAGCATTATCTGGCGATATTAGTCTGTTGAATAAACTCATGCCAGTATATTTCATATTTTGGATTGTTTCTGCTGATACATTACCAGCTCCAAAATATATTTTAGGGTTAAATATATTATCATAAAATTCTCTTGCAATGGTTATAATTGTTGGTTCTGTCATTATTTTATAGCATTAGATTAAATTTGTTCGTCGAGTGTGTATATTTGAAATGCTGTCAGTCCTGGAAATGGCTGTTCAGAAGCTAAAACATTAATTTGAAAATATAAGTACTTGTTAACAGTGTTTTCTGTCGGGATTGTAAAATATTGTATTGTTGAAATGTAAGTGTCTGTTGTGCTATACAATGTTGTCCAATTAATATCATCGTTTGATCCTTCCAATCGCCAACTATAAATTCGACCAACACTAGAGTTTAATCGGCCTCGCAAATGAAATTGCCAAATAGCATTGGGACATTTAATTTTGATCCAAAAATTTTCAACTTCTCCGTTTTTCTTCCATTCTTGTCTATCAAAGAAAGCGTAATAAGGATAATTTTCAGGATAATATGCTGATGCGCTTACCTCAAACCCAACTCGATTGTCAGTTGCCTTATAAAGTGTTGGAATATATCAAACATTGTTTTTAGGTCGTTTTGTACCACTAGACAGACTGTCAACATACACTTTATTTGTCAGATCATTATTGTTAACTGGAACATATATCGTAGTTATTTTATTATTTCTCATGTGTATATTACCTGACATTGGTCCACCAGATTTTTTAAAATATGGGGTAAGCTCTTCTTTTAACTGAAAATAACTAATAACATCAGCATCATTAGCTGGTGGTGAGGTTGTCGGTAATCCAGTTATTTTTGAGTTATTACTCATTGTAAGGTTACCTGTCATTGCGTCGCCGGCTTTGATAAGTTTATTATCATCAACAGATTTTAGTTGTGTATAATTTACAGCTTGTGTTTGATTTAAGTTTTCTGGTGGATATGCAGTCTCTAAATATATATATCTTTTTCCTGACATATTGATATTACCTATAACCGTTCCACCGACTTTATCAAGTTTGTTATCATCCACATACCTCAACTGTGAATAACTTACCGCTTGTGTATAATTTAAGTTTGCTGGTGGATACCTGGTCTCCAAATTTATTATTTTTTTTTCTGACATATCTAAGTTGCCGCTTAAAGTTCCTCCTGTCAATGATAGTTTATTATTATCAACGGATTTTAGTTGTGCATAACTAACAGCTTGTGTATCAACAACATTTATTGGTGGATACACTGTTTCTAAACATAGTACTCGTTGATTTGACATAAACAGGTTTCCCGTCATTATGTCGGCGGATTTTTTTAGGTAACCCGATAAATCAATCTTGCCGTTCGTTATTGTTGTACTTACAGCCAACGAATCTCCTATTAATGTTCCAAATTTTGTGTAGTAGCTCATTATTTATTTTATATAACATAAACTTGTTAACATTAGTTAGTTTAATATAACATAAAATGTATTACAACGATGGCAAAATCATCTATATTAAATTTCGATACAGAGCAGTTGGTGAAACATAAACATAACAACGAACTTCCAGATTGTCATTATCTTATTGTTGGGCGAACTGGATCGGGAAAAACAAATTTGCTTATGAATTTACTGTTAGGTGATAATTTTAACTACGATCGAGTTTATATTTACACAATTAATCCACAACAAGATAAGTACGAGCTACTAAGCGAATATAATAACAAACTTCGTGATGATCTTGAGGCTGGCGGAGATTTTTTTATTATCAAACAACCAGAAGATTTTGTTCCAGTTAATCAATTTGATTCGTCCGAACAAAAAATAGTTGTTTTTGACGATATTCCGCTAAATAATGTAGAAATGAACAAAATAAGATCATATTTTTCATATCGCGTAATAAGAAATGTAATTCTGTTATCTCGCCCAAGATTTTTATAATGTTGACAGATTTATCAGACGAAATACTGGTTGTTTTGTATTATGTCCAGGACTCAATAATGTTGACGTTAGAAATATTGCAAACGAGCAATGTGGTGACGTAACAAAAGATAAATTTATCGAATTATATCATAAGGCGACAGCGGATAAATATAACTTGTTCTTATTTGATAAACTAACACGTGATCCAACTAAAATGTTTAGATGCTGTATTAACAGTTGTTTGCAGTAAGTTTTTGTTTTCGATAGTCTTAATTTTATAAAATTTATATATAATAAAATGGATAAACGAGCAAAATACAGAAAACATATAGAAGATCTAAAAAAAACTTGCTCAATCTCAAGCAGAATTTAAGCAGCGAGTACAGCAAGCACGTCGTGTACAAATAACTGCTGCAGAAACAACAGCTACGATTCTCAAACCAGTTACTGAAGCACTACTTGGAAAACAACCTGAAACTAAACCGCTGTCAGAAGAAGAACTTAAGCGACTACAGGAAAAAGGTTTGGTTGGATTAGTCAAAGAACAACAAGAAGCAACTTCTGCAAAAATTGTTGCTAAATCTGCCGAAGAAAGAAAAAGATTGGCTGAAGAACTTTCAGCACATATTCTTAATCCTGTTATTAGACAAGCTGAAATAGATCGGCTTATTAATAATCCACTTGAATTTGAACGACTATTAGCAAGTTTAACAGTTGGGTCGATTAGAAGAAGGTTAGAAGAGATAACGAAAAAAATTGAAGAATCAGGAGATGTATTTCAGGAGATTTTGAGAAAAGAATCTTATCCAAGAGGATTATCACAATTTGAAAAAGATTTAAAAAATAGAAATAACAAAATGGAAGATATTGAGTATAAAATGTTTGACTTAAACTACAATTTTAAAGACTTGAGAGTACACGATATTCAAAAAGAAAAATATAATGCTGGCGAAAAAATTGCAATGTTAACGAAAATATCAGAGGATAATAAGAAACAAATCGATTTGATAATACCGGAAAATAACAAATATTACAAAGCTATTAAAAAATACCGAGAAGGTATTATCGCCGATCTTTATATCAAAGCTCTTAATCAAATAATTAATGAAAAATGTTCGGTCATCACAATAATGTTTTGAGTACCATAGCAAAAGAAATAGATTTAAAAAGAGTACCAGCTGCGAGTCTGGTGGAAACTGATAGATCAGCAGATATTGAAAAACCACTAGTTGTATTACCAGCGGAAACTGAAAGTAAAAAAGAGAACATTAAAAAAATGACAGCAGATAAAATAAAAAAAATAGAGTACAATACTTTTATGGAAGAAAATAATATTAAAGATGTTGATAATATTAATAAATGGTCACAAAGTAAATATAATGATTTTATTGAAGGATTAGATGATATTTATAAAAATGGAATAGAAGCTTATGGTAAAATTGATGAAGCTGAAGGAGAATCTCTTCAAACATGTTTTAAACATGCTAGAAATGATGTTATTGCTAATAATTTAATGTTTACGGCGAAGATATTTAGAGCTGGAAAATCTGAATATGCAAAATTTTATGACGAGTTTGAATATAATGAGAATATTCGCATAAGTAAAAGATATGGAACAGGGGTGAAAATATTTGCATCAGTAACCGAAATGATTGGCAGATTAATGCTGTTGATATCGTCAAAGGAAGCTGGGAATGTTAGCGCTGTAAGTGATAATGAAATTATTGATATACTTGATCATTTAAGATCGGAGAATTTATTAACATCTGATGAATACGAAACTTTACATCGCGACTTAATCGCGGCGACCTAACTTTGTAAATGTCAATTTTGTAAAAATATAATAAATAGCAATGTCAACAACATTATTACTAGACTCTAGCACAGCCGCTAAAGATAGCGCAAATTTTTCAGTAAATTATATTCCGCCAATACAACTTGATACTGAAAAACAGTATGAAATTGGACTAATTTCCTGCACGTGCTGGCATTCTATGGCTAACGTAAAAACTGGAGTAAGCGATGAATTTGATTTTACTTTAACTCCAGCTCCAGGACCTACGTGGAAATCAGTTAAAATTCCGCAAAGAGCCTACCACGTAACTGATTTAAATAAGGTGATACGCGAATTAATAACAACAAATTGAGGAGTTTCAGACAATTTTGAACTGGTACCGAATTATAACACATTACGGGCCAGAATAACATTAAAAAATAATTTGATAATAGATTTTTCATCAGCAACAAGCATAGCGTCGCTGATTGGATTTACTCACAAACAAATCGGATCAACCACAGAACAAACCATAACGTATGACGGTGAACTGCCGGTAAATGTAACTGACGTAAACACAATATTAATAAATTGCTCCATTGCAACTGGATCTTACTCAGCTCAGGGTAGTAAAGGGCAAAATATATATAGTTTTTCGCCAAATGTTCCACCGAGATCGCTCATGCAAATTAATCCACGGCAAGTTATTTATTATCCGCTAAATGTTGAAAATCAAATAACAGCAATAAATATGCAGTTGACAGATCAATCTGGACGACAGCTGGATCTGAACAACGAGGTTGTTACTTACTATCTGCACTTACGCGTTGCGTAGGCGTGCACAATCGTCTTCGGTTTTATGCAACCTCAGATATAATGAAACAAAAACAATTTTATAGAAGAAAAAATATTGGTGGATTTTTGGGAAATATATTTATTAAAATTATTGAAAATATTCCGGGAATAGCGCGTAAAGTTGCACCAATTACACTTGACGCATCAAATGATTTTGCAACTGGGGCTGCATCTGCCGCTGGAACTACGGTGGGACCAAAAATAGCCGATAAAATTAAAGGCGAGAAACCACCGTCTACATCTGACATAAAACAAATTATATTAGAAATCGCTCCAACAAAAGAAACTCAACGTGCTATGATAACAACAACAACAAAAAAAAAACTTTCATCACCTAAGGAAGAGCAGATTATACAAAAATTAATATCTAAAGTAACAACGCCGCAATAAAATTTTATATAATCTATTAAATAAAAAATGTCTGTTAAAAATTATCTCTATTTAGCAGAAATTTATGACATCGATGACACTGTAACAGAATTTGAGTATATTGAGTATCTCGATGAAAATTCTAATGAACCAAATAAAGCTGGTATTAGAACACTTAATACCCGAGACGAAGATGTATTTCTACTGCCACACAAAGTAATATTGGAAGTTCGTGGTCAGATTATGACAGTGGCCAATCCACCTGTTGCAATTGCAGCTGGAACAGAAGTAGCTCTTATAAATAATGGCTGGTGTTTATTCAAAAGTTCTCGATATCAATTAGCTAATCAAACTGTCGAAGATATTTCAAGTCACCTACAAGTTGCAAGTACAATCTTAAATATTATTTCGTTTTCCGACGATTACTCCAGATCGACTGCAACTAACATGATGTGGTTTAAAGACACTGGACGTGGTGTAGCTGTATCTGGAGAATTTATTTCAAAAGGAGCATTTACACATGGAGCTAATGCAGCTGCAGATGCTCTAATTGTAAGAGATTTTCTTATCGCTAATGCTAAAAAATTTGGTATAGCCGCACCAGCCGCAGATGTTGATGCAGACGCTACAAGAGTCTCACTTATTGCTGCTTGTAATAATCTTGGTATAACACCACCAGGAGCAGCTGCAGACGGTGTTGCAATGTTAAATTTAATCAATAACGCAATTAGCGTAAGAAATGTAGGTTACAATGAAGGGTATTCCAAAAGGAAGGCACTTGCAGCAGTATCACGTCAAATTACAATGATGCTGCCATTAAGTACAATATTTGGATTTTGTCGCGATTACAATAAAGTATTTCGTGGAGTTAAACATACACAACCAAAGGAGGATTGATTCCAATAGCTCCACTTTTAGCGGGACTAGCGGGAAGTCTACTGCCAAATCTGCTGGGAATAGGACGAGGACTAACATTGCCGGGAATACGGTCCCCCCGCTAAGTAACTTTGATATACTTGATAAGCTAAAACAAGTAAACAATTTCCACGGAGTTTATTCTAAGGATGAACTTGCTAACATCACAGATATTGGTTCCTGCGTGATAAATATACAAGATTTCAATGACGGATCTGGCACACATTGCGTAGCAGTTTATAATAACAATTACTTTGACTCATTTGGACTTCCACCAAGTGACGTGATAAAAAAATATATAAACAAAAATATAAAATAATATATTATTCGTCTAATCAAATTCAACCAGTTGGAACTTCTGCTTGTGGATATTATTGTATAATGTTCATTAAACAAATGTCCCAGCCTAAATTTAATTTTTTAAAATTTATTTTACAGTTTGACAAGCAACCTTCTCACGCTAATGATGAGATTGCAATTAATTTTGGTAAATCTATCATAAAGCTTGCACAAAATTATGTATCATTTTGCTAATTTTATCTAAATTACAAATATATAATGTCAACACATTGTCTCAAATGTAAAACTAAAGCAGAAAATATCAATGAAACAACAGAAAAACAAAGAACAACAGGACGATGTTAAAAAAATATTTGTGCAGTCTGCGGAAAAAGAAAAAGTATGTTTTAAAAGAAATTGTCCCCAGTGATAAAATCGTTAGGAGCTGGATATCCCGACATTATTTTAGTAGACGACTAATTAATAATGATATGCAAGTGTGATTCTGACAGAGATTTATGTCTTGAGCAAAATAAAATTGTCATATACGGTCAACGTTGTAATCGCCGGGAAATAATAGGAACAGGTATAGACATACATAAATTAATTGGTAAATTACCGAAACCAAAAGGCGGTTGAACATTGCCAGGCCATAAATACACTGGACCTTATAATCCTCTTGATAAACAACTAGATGAAAATGATAATCCGCTGCCAGGACAAGAGCCTTACAATCAAGTTGATGAGATAGCAATGCGTCATGATATCTGCTACAGGGACAACGAACAAGATAAGCACGGCTGTGATAAAGTAATGTTAGACGAACTTCGTGATATGAAACCGACAAATTTACGAGAACGTATTGATAGAAAGTTGGTGCCGGGATTTATTGGAGCAAAATATAAATTAGGACTCGAAAAGGAATTGTATGATGATCTGGCAGCTGAATTACACAAACCTAAAAGAAAAAAAGTTTCCGCGACGTAAGGTTGTCGCAAATGCCATTGACGATATCTGGGCAATATATTTAGCAGATGTGTCAAATCTTGCTCAGTTTAACGATAATAAGAAATACTTGTTCAACGTTGTAGATGTTTTTAGTAAATATGCTTTTAGGGTTCCAGTTTCAGATAAGACAGGAACGTCAATAACTGATTCGCTAAAACAAATAATAACAACTACAGAAAGAAAACCAAATAGAATCTGGACCGATCACGGAGCAGAATTTTTTAATAAAATATTTGAGCGGTTTTTGCTCCAAAATGATATCAAAAAATATGTTACAGGAAACGAAGGTAAAAGCGTTGTCGTCGAGCAATTTAATCGCACGCTAAACGAAAAAATTCATAAATATTTAGCAGCTAAAAATACAAATAAATATATTGATAATTTACAAAAAATTGTTGACGAATACAATAACTCAAAACATCGAACCACTAAAATGTCGTCAGATGACGCAATTAAAAATCCGTTATTAGCAAACGAAAACATGTACCGCAGACAGAAATTTAAAGTTGGTGATAAAGTTAGAATTTCTCTGACGAAAAAAACATTTGAAAAAGGATTTACTCCAAACTGGAGCGAAGAAGTATTTGTTGTTGATAAAGTACTTTTAACAATACCCGTAACATACGCGCTGAAGGATTTATTAGGTGACCCTATAACTGGTACTTTTTACGAGCAGGAACTTCAGAAAACTTCCCAAGACGTATTTGTTATTGAAAAAGTTATTAGAAAGCGCGGCAACAAAAGTTTAGTTAAATGGAGAGGATATAGTGATAAATTTAATAGCTGGGTGTCAACTAAGTCGATACAAACTTAGAATTTTCCCAATTTTGTGTAATAATGTTATTATAAATTTGTTCGTACTTTACAAGTACAGATTTACATTTGATAGTTTTACATAACGAAATTAAATATAATTTTCTTGTATTATCGACTGACATCAAATTAAATATTTTAGCAAACATAAAATCATATTTTATATTTCTTCGATGGCCACTTATTTTTACACCAAGAAAAGGTTTGATAAACTGCCAAAATATTTGTTGTTCGGCAATAGTAAAATTAAATTTAATTATTTTTTTTAGCAATGTGATACTTAGCATTATATCGTCCAGTCGTCGGTCTGCTGTAATTTTTTCTGTCAGTGACAGCAACGCTGCTGTCATCTTCGTCGTCATTGTTGTACAAAATATCATCTTCGCAATAGCTAGAAAATTTGTCGGTGACTTTGTCGTTAGTGATTGGTAAAATTACTTGTAGTTTTGTTGCTGGTAATTTTGTGGTGATATAATCTTCCGAATATATATCAGCAAGTCTTTATATCAAGTTCATATTATAATATACTTTTATCTAATTTATAATAATAATGTCCAGCGAAACAAAATCTCCAGATGTAAAATATCATCAAAAAGTTAATATATTAAATTACACGGAAGTAGCTGAGGCAGTTAGAAAATATTTGTCTGGCTATAGTGCTTATTCTGTTGACGTTATTGTAATGCAGGGTGAAAATGATAGAATGTTACTAACAGTAGCAGAAAAAAAATAAACTTAATGATAGCGCTTTTATAACATTAAAATTTGATCGCGATGATGTTTTGATGTTTGCCCATAGCTGTCTTACTAAGACAGAATTACGAAATATAATTAATCATCATATTTAAAACTAAATCTGTCGAAGGTTGACGTTGACGTTGCTGATTTAGTTTCGCCGTCAGCAATAAATTTTACTGCACGAGAATCAATTTCATGATATTTTGCGGCAGCTGATATTGACTTAAATTTCATTTTTTCTCCAGTTTCTAAATTTGTTGAAACAATTGGTCTTTTAGGATTTTTAAAATTATCACCGCCACCTATACCACGTTTAGTATTTTCTTTTTGTGTAACTAAATCTAAATTTTCTAAACGATTGTCGGTTTTAATTTTGTTAATATGGTCGATAACTAAATTATTTGAAATAGCGCCATTAAATGTTTCGTACACAAAACGATGTGATAGATAACAAACATGGTCAGTTTTAGTTCCTCTAACCATTACACCTAAATAACCATCATTTCTTAAATTTCCAACAACTGTTTTTGTTCTTATATGTCGAAAAATTCCTTTGTCAGATGCCTCATATAAATCAAGCACAGGATGTGGCTGATACTCATTTTGTAAAGCTAACTTCTCAATATTGTCATCGTTTATTGAGTTATTTACTCTATAGACTCTTTGTCCTTCTGGAACGTACTCGCAAAACAAACTATAAATAAAATCTTTTCTGAACATTTCGGTTATATCTGTATCATCTCCTTTTACTGAAATTATCATTCCAGCTGGTGTTGGTCTATCAATAGATTGTTTAGATTTTATGTTAACCGAACCAAGTGCATTTCCAGCATATAAGTTGTACTTTGGATGAACATGATAAGTTTCTTGCTCTTCCGTTGTCAGTCTCATATATCTCAGAATTTCTGTCATTATACTATAAGATTTTATATCTCTAATTGATTTTTGCGTGATGTTTAATTAAATATAAAAATATTATATATATAATGTTAAAATTACGCGATATTGCCAAAAAGAGCATTATCAAAACAGAAAAAATTGCTACAGCATTTTCCGGATACGACAACAGTTATAAATTTGATGATCAAAATGTTTTAGCAAATTTTAACTCCACAAATTTATATCTTCTGTTACAACCAGTTGTATCTAAGGAACTTACAGCTCACAAAAGTATCAAACTAATAGTTCAATATCATATGATTTTATCAAAATTACATGTAATCAAAAAAGATAAAGTTGATATAATTTCTGAAAATACAAGTTTCGACAGAAAAATTTCTGAACCATATCTAATAGCTAAATCACGAAAACTATTAACTGGAACAAATATTACCACAGTCGCCGGTGCAATACACCAAGAAATAAATAAAAAATTGGTGGAATTTACTTCATCTGGGTCAGGTTGGAAATTTGAAATGATAAAGGAAGATTTATTTCACACAGCAAAATATAACATACTGCGAGTTAGTTGTTACTTTGATCTTCAAAAAAAAAAAAAATTAAAAACAAAAAATGCTGTATAAATGTCAAAAACAACGACGATCAATGTTTTCGTTGGTCAGTTTTGTCTGAGAGACATCCTCAGAGTGACTACAGTGACCGAATTGAAAAGTATTTGCCATATGAAGACGAACTAGATTTTAACGGGATAACTTTTCCAGTGTCAGAAAATCAGATACCAAAGTTTCAAAACCAAAATAATATTTCAGTAAATGTTTTCGGTCTAGATGAGCGAGAAAATGTTTGCCCAAGATATATTTCAGAGACTGCTACACAAAAGACAATAAATTTATTATCTTATAAAGAACATTACGTTTGGATAAAAAAACTTTAACGGCTTAGTCGGCGGACAGTATAATAAAAATAAAAAGAAAAAATATTTCTGTTACAAATGTCTGCAAGGTTTTTCTAAGAATGAGAAACTACTGGAACATCTCAAATACTGTGTCAACGTTCAAAGAATAACTATGCCAAACGAAAAAGAAAAAGTCTTAAAATTTAAAAATTATGATCATAAGCTAAATATACCTTTCGTTATTTATGCCGATTTTGAGTGTCTGCTCGTTCCAGTGGCTAGCGCAGAAAATGATCCTAATAAATCAAGTACAAGAAAAATACAGCGACATGTTCCTTGCGGAGTAGCTTATAAAGTAGTTTCTTGCGTCGACGATATGTTTTCATGTCCGGTTAAGTTATTTAGATGTAAAGATAGTGAATCGGAATGTCCGGCGGTATGGTTACTAAAAAATCTTATAGATGATGTTAATAAAATTTCTAACAAATTATTTAAGACAGCTCCAATGAAAATAGTATCTAAGCAATAACTTGAATTTGATGAAGCAGTTGATTGTCATATTTGCGAAAAATCTTTAGTAGACTCAAACGGAGTCCAAGATATTTTCATTCACCAAAGTTTATATCTGTCGTTTTACATAATTTCCGTGGCTATGATAGTCACATCACTGTAGAAGCTTTTGGCAACGAGGAAATTAAATCTAAACTAAAACTAAATAATAAAATAAAATGTATACCAAATAATTTTGAAAAGTATATGTCAGTTACTCTCGGAAAATTACTTTTTATTGACAGCATGCAATTTACATTAGCATCATTAGAAGATCTTGTAGAAAATGCTGTAAAAGCTGGTAGCAGTTTTAATAATCTGCGAAGTTGCTGTGGTGATAAATTTAATCTACTGACAAGAAAAGGAATGTTTCCGTATGAGTATCTCGACGACTGGAGCAGATTTGATGAAACTTCTCTGCCTAGCAAAGATAAATTTTACTCGCAGCTCAAAAATGGAGATATTACAGACGACGAGTACAAATATGCACAAAATATTTGGAATAAATTGAACTGCAGAACATTTGGTGATTATCATGATTTATATTTAAAAACAGATGTATTACTACTAGCAGATGTCTTTGAAAATTTTCGTCAAGTTAGTCATAAAAATTATGGTTTAGATTCCTGCTGGTATTTTTCTGCTCCAGGATTGTCTTGGGATGCTCTACTAAAAACAAGTAAAATAGAATTGGATCTCTTAACAGATGTTGATATGTTTAATTTTATTGAAACAGGTATCAGAGGCGGAATTAGCGTTATAACAAAAAAATATGCAGTAGCTAATAATAAATATCTAAAAAATTATGATAAAAATCTCCCATCTAATCATATTATTTATCTAGATTGTGTGAATTTGTATGGTTGGGCCATATCAGAGCTAATGCCCTGCGGTGGATTTTATTGGATATCTCCAGATCAATTTCTTAAAGAAACTGAAAAAGATTTACCAGAAAATGTCAGTTATTTTGTTGAAGTCGATCTAGATTACCCTAGTTCATTATATGATCTACACAACGACTACCCATTTTGTGCAGAGTCTATGATGATAGATTATAGTTTACTATCACCTGAGCAACGAGCCATGACAACAGCAAAAGATTCCATTGTTAATAAGTTAGTTCCAAATTTATTAAATGAAAGAAATTACGTGATACATTACAAAAATTTAAAACAAGCAGTAGATGCTGGACTAATTCTGAGAAAAGTCCATCGTGTGCTAAAATTTAATCAGTCTAGGTGGATGTCAAATTATATTGACTTAAATACCAAACGTCGTGCTGTGGCTAAGACTGACTTTGAGGAAAACTTTTTTAAGTTAATGAATAACTCAGTTTTTTTGAAAGACAATGGAGAACATTAGAAAACAAGTAAATCTTGAAATTGTTAATGATATAAATCGCAGAAATAAATTAGTTAACGATGACGGTTTTGTCAGCATGAAAATATTTAATGAAAATCTTGTTGCAATACAACGAAGAAAGACAAATTTAAAGTTAAATAAACCAATATATGTTGGTACAGCTGTACTTAATATATCAAAGTGGCTGATGTATGATTTTCACTATAATTATACCAAAAAGTAGTGGCCAGATTCGGAGTTGTTATTTACTAATACAGATTCGCTAGTTTATAATATAAAATGTGAAGATGTCTATGAAGATATTTATAAACGCCGTGACCTATTTGATTTATCAGATTATCCGACTAGTATTGGATTTAATGATAATACGAATAAAAAAGTTATTGGTAAATTTAAGGACGAATTTATGTTTGTGCCGGTGAAAGAGTTTGTTGGACTTCGAAGTAAAATGTATGCCGTAATTCTCGACAATAATAAACTGACAAAGAACGCGAAAGGAATTCCAAGTGGTTATCTAAAGAAATGTATGAAATTTGATGAGTTTAAAACCGCACTAAACAATAATGTCAGTTTTATTAAGACAAATGTACTCAGAACTAATCTTCACAAACCTGAAACTGATACGATTATTAAACGTGGACTTAGCAATTTTGATGATAAAAGATATTGTAAAGACGGAATTAATACTCTAGCACTTGGTCATTATGTTTCTCTGAAAGATATTCTTTGTTGAAACCAATTATTCTATAACTGTTTAAAGGAAACGGCTAATTAATGTTTGTTATTTCTTTTTTCTGTCTCAAAAATATAACATTAGCCGAAGAAAATATAACTGTCTGTGTTCCTTTAGAAGAGAGATAATACCGTTCCAGCTTGTTCAAAAATCGTATCTGGATTGTCGAACATAGATTAATACGAATGTACTGTATATTTTCAGACTGTCTGTAATAAAGCGCTGCTGTATAATCTGTTAAGTGATTTCCAGGTTTATTAGTGAGTTCGTTTTATCTGTTAAGTGATTTCCAGGCGTATTAGTCTGTCTGTCTGTTTCTAAAGCCGTACTGAAACAGAATTCTCTGAATCTTTACAGGCTTAGTAAAAACCCACCTATTGATTTTTCAGACCTGCCTATAATGTACACAGCGCTGTATTACACGTGAAGGATGACATTGACCATGAAAACCAGTAAATTAAAGCTTTCGTGTTTTCTGTATAAATACACAGCCGCTGTCGTTTTTCTGTACAATACATTTTAGATTAACGTTTTTCAGAATCAGAAAATGTGTTATTTACAATCAGGTAACTGGCAAGTATATATTAACTTCTCGAATATATACATGTAACCGAATTTCATAGCTCAGTGCAGGAATGTTGGATTCTCGTACTGAAGGTCTGTGGTTCGATTCCCATCACTGGCATATGCCGGTGGGTATGGTTCTGGATTACCAAAATTTTTAAAAGATGGGGGGCTCTGCCCCAAGGTTTCATATAATCTCTCATCGCGTTGAACAACGTGGTGAGTGCGTTTTGCACTTACCTCGGGGTTTAATTTGGTGGGGGGTTATATGAAATCGCAATGCCTAGACAGTCCGCTGAATCTCTAAAGTTTCGTTTCTTTTAGTGATTCGCTGGGGGATGTGTCTATACAAGGAGCCTCCTAAAATAACCAGTAGCATGTGTGAGCTCTCTACCTCATTTGAAGGGTACCCCATAAAGAACATTCAGAAAGAATGTTGCCAAAAGAAAACTTTGTGGGGTGCCAATAACGGTCATAAGAAAGACATCATCATGCAAAGGACCCCTCAAAGGAACCACAGGCAATGAAGGGTGACAGGGCAATGAAGGGTGAAGCAGTTACTGCTTATGAGCTTATGATGCTACTGGTTATTTTTGATATTTTGCATAGTATATTTTTATTGTAGTATATATTTTAAAGTATTTTAGTAGCAAAAATATATTGACGGGTCCTGGATCAGAGATATTCATAAGGTACACAAATATTTTTTTTTAGTAGGGGAGTTGGAGATCTGGTCTATACTCAAATATAAAAAAATATTTTATCACCAAAAAAGTTAATCCAGCAGGTCCTGGTCCAGAATTCGCTTTTGGTTTAAGATCCGCCTCTTACTTTACTACTTTGCATTTGCATTTGCATTATCCTATCTTCTTTTTCTTTCTCAAATTGCGTTTGCATTTGCATTAGCCTATCTGCTCTTTCTTTCTCAAACTGCATTTGTTTAACTTCCCTTTCTCCTACCATTTGTATCTTTTTTTATCTGAAACTGAACCTCTTATCTCTAATTCCCTCTTTTTTAGCTGTACTTCCATTTTCAAAACGTCCAACCACTCCTGGGTAAAATTTTTAAAAAATTCTCTACTTTTGATGATTTCGTAAAAAAGCCTGTTGATTTCACTAAAGATTTCAAAAATGTGAAATAATACTTGGGATTCAAAAATTATCTGGAAAGTAGGGGAATTAAAAATTTCAAAAAACAAATTTTCTGACATATTTTAGCCAAAATTCATATATCTCAAGGACGAGCGTCCAATTTTCTTTGTTCCGTGTCTAGACTCGTACAAAATATAACAAGAAAAGAGTGAAGCAAACAAGATTTGTAAAATTTAACAAAATAATTTATTTACCTAGAAAAAACAAGGTAAAAATGAGAAAAATGACTTACGTTTTACGAATCATATCCAAAATTAATCCAAGAATTAAAAATATAAGTCCTATAAAAAAAAAGTTCTAAGTGAATCACAGTTCGAATCCCGATGAAAGTCAAGATGGAAGGCGATAACGTCTTCGATGGTCTGCTTCGTCCTGATGTGTCAACAGTTCTTTTTTGAATCACAAAGAGTAATATTCTAGTTTGGTATTCCGAATAATTTTCAATAAATGTCTTTGTCCAAGAATTCTGTAAGGAGCACTTATATGTATGTTTCCCAGAGAAATGATTTACTAATTCCGAAAAATAAAACATTCAACTCAAACTGGTCAGAACAAAACACCCTTGAGCTTCGAAGATTTAAAGCACAACTAACTGATTCTTATGATAACAGGAGTTATAAACCTGACTAAAACGCAAAACAGATTCCCGGATGGGGGTCAAAATTTGATCCCACTGGGAAAACCAAAAGTTTGAAACAATAAACAAATGTATGGCCTTGATTTCACTAAATGAATCTTACACTTAGAATGAATAAAAAAAAGTTGCTAACACCAAATTCTATCTAATTTCTAAATCAAGATCAGCAATTAGCTACAATGTTTCAACTTCTGGCTGTTTATCAGGTCAACAGAACTGAATTGATTTTCTATTAAAAAAAAAATAAATAAAAAAAAATCAAATCCAGTAGACAAAATTATCATTACAATAACATGTAATGGAAAAAATAAAAATATTAAAAGAATTTTGCAACTAACAAACAAACAATTTATTTACATATACATAAGAATATAATCACTTCGATTCTACTGACCTCATTTTGAATATTAATCATTCATTTTTTCTTCCCTATGCAATCCAATATTTGTCACTATCATTAAAAATAGCTGGAAGGATGATGCTGTCATTTTGCTATCCAAAGTCTGTCTGATTATTCTGCAGTGTTGTTTGTCCTTTCACTTGTATTTTTGCTGATATTTAATCGAGATATGTATCTTAGCTAAAAAGAGTGTGATGTGGATCGAACATTTTATGTATGATGTGTTTTATGTATGTGATATGTAGTTTTCTTAGCTTCAGGAAATATGATGAAGAAACTAAATGCAAATATACATTATAGCTTGACAATGTCGCATACTTTAAAACAGGCGTGTAACGATTCATAAGTGCATTGATGAATCAATACTTTTACTGTAACGATACACATATCAAAACAAGAGATGGAGAATCGATACAAAACAATACTTACTGTATATAAGTTATTTTAGTGTTTAGCATTCATGAATGATTATTATTAGTTTGCCTTTTTTCTGTCAATATAGAATTCACCCGAAACAGCATTTGCAGTTCTAGGCACACATTTATATTAGTAGAAAAATACTGTTAAGAATACTCGCTCGCAGTCGGAAATTTGCATAAAGTGACATAGTTTGTAATCTGCCCCCCCCCCCGTTCAATACTGATTATCTTAACCCAGCAGCATGTTCAGCTTATAGGATACATTCTAGATGTGTTCCACAAGTATAATTAAGTACTTTACTCATCAGTCAATAACCACTTTCAAGCAAAGTTTCTAGCTTTTTGTCACCATTTGAAATAAGTTACATTGAAATCTCATTGGTGGTTATTGCTTGTTCCGGTCCAGGATAAATAATAACTACCTATCAGGAATTAGTGTAACTTATTCCCTGCGAAACAAACAGGTAGTACTGGCAAAGCAACAGAAACTTCGCACAAAAGTCATTGCTATGTAAGGTACTTAAACAGAAATGCTGTCAGGGCGTGTAAATGCGTGAATCGTGCACAATTTGAACAAACTGGCACACTTGGAGGACAATGACGCACGAGAACTCCTGCAAATTCGTCCTGCATATATGAAAATGTGCTCTGCGAAGTATAAAATTTGTATTTACTGTTCTTCAAGAGACATCCATTTTTCAGGTAGGCAACTGTTTACATAAATGGATTATTCAATCAATCAATTTAACCCTGAGGATCATACGCTACAAAACCATATATACATATCATTGTTAAGATAAACTGAATAAATAAAGATGAAAAAAAAATCAAATTAAGAAGTGTATATATTTATTTGAATACCTCTGTCTGCACAAGCAGTTGTTGTTGTTGCAGGGTTTAACGCCAACTTTCAGCACAAGATCGGCTATACATGGCGACCAGTATAAATGGTGGAGGAAGAATCCGGGAAAACCCCGGAAAGTACCATCGACCCACGAGAAGCTACTAGTAAGCTTTCTCACATAGCCACCATGGCCGAACCTGATACTAGAACCCACGAAGACAAGAGGTGAGATGGCAGTGATCCGTAACGGTGAGCGCTTTAGAACACTAAACCACTTGGGGTCCCCGTCTGCACAAGCAGACTATGGCATTAATGGACTAAAAACCCTATTACAGCCTTATGGAACAGATAAGAAATCTGGCATGTTAGTCAGTAAACTACTGAATAAAGAAAGTAACTTTATGTTAGTGAAAAATCCTATTTTTGACCAGATGTATCCAAAAGATAATATCTGTGAGCTCTGGAAAATTGTACATTACAGACAAAAGGATCAGTTTCGTAACATCTTCAAGCTGAAAATACTAGATACGCATATGACCCTTGAGAAGGAAGCACAGAATAATATTCATGCATAGATAAGGAACAATGTAAGCTCAGAATTAATTGACAGAGTAATACTTATACAGCTAGAGATGATATACTTTAATGATTTTGATTTCAATAGAGCTCTAAGAAAGTGAAGCTCTAAGAAAGTGAAGCAGGAGGAAGGACAGATATTGAAGTGTTAGGTAAATATTGTTTCCTCCTCCCCATCCTTCTTTTCTATTCTTCCTTTCTTTCTGTGACAAAGGGTGAAGTCCTCCTTAAGATAAAATTCTGGCAGCATTCTCCGTAAATTGTAAATGGGAACACATTTGGAATTTTTTTGTTTATGCGGATATATTTAACCAATGAATGAATGTGCTGATGGAATAAATAAAATTTGCACAGAATCAGCAGATGGCAGATTTTAAACCGCTCAAGTTTATCACTTTGTGTAAAATGTAAATATAGAATAGGACTGAGTGTTGTCAATAGTTTTTCTTCTTCACTAACAAATACAAGTACACGTGGCCACAACAGTCGGTTGCATCTGCAGGAAATACAATGTGATAGATTGTGTTTGTATTCATCCTCATTCCCAAGCAGTGATTTGTTCTAGATGAGATTTTCTTTGCACGTGGAAATTGCTGTAGTTCGTCTGTTTTGAAGATAACATTTTAATGTCTTCCTAGTTTAGGTGAGACATGAAATTGATTATAAAATGTTTATAATGTATTATAATGCCGTGCAAATCAAATGGTCTGGTGGCTAAAGAGAGTAAAATGGAGCCGCCATTAAATGGCCTAACAACCGAGAGTTAGTCTGTTTGAAAGTAATTTTGTTTTCTTGTCATCGAAGAGAATTGCATCTTGATATATGATAACTATATCTCTATCTGCGTACTGGAAATACAACCAGTATGTCAACATGCATAAAAGGGCACTACCTACCTTCCTAAGATGGAAAGACCATCAAGTTCATATGTGTATCGATAAGTATTGTATCACAGGCTGTATATCATGAATCGTATCGATACGCGGGACAGGTGTATCGATTCAACGTTACTGGATAGGTCCCAGTTTTAAATGTCAAATCATAGCAAGATAAAATACACATACCAGGTCCAGTTACCTTGTTATAGCAGTTTTGATTAATGTAAAGGATTGGCAACTATGTAGTTCTTAACATTATTTAATATAAAATATATTTGAAGATTTATTCTTACAGATGTTATTGAAGACCTTCAAAATGATGGTTCAGATGAGAAGGAGGAGGAAGAAGAAGGACGGGTGGTGTTATGAGTCTATGCTCTTAAGATAAGTACCAGAAACGAATGAAAAGCAATAAGCTTTTCAAAATGCAACACATAATTTGATTCCCTTAATCAAAAGTGAGAAAGTAAATAAAAGGATCTAAATCTCAAATAAACCTAGAATTAGAGACACAAGCCCTAATAATTTAAGGTCCATGATAAATTAAATCCAAAGCTGAGGGTGTTGACGTGTCTTTGGTAGCTCATAGATTGTTGATGTTCCATCAGTCTTTGGTTGAACCACAGTAATATAATTCCAGGTTTGAATTCACTATAAATTCCAGTGAATGTCTCTATCCAATAATTTAATGAGAGTACTTTTCTATTTCCAGAGAAAATAATGACTTGAAATCAATAATTTGAAGAAAGTGATTCCAGTCCAAAATAAAATACTTAACACAGCTTATAATTCAACTTGAAAGTGCTAAAGCACGACTGAAAATTACTCTCAGTTACAAGATTATATAGTTCTCCCCTTAACCTCAGGTCAAAATAAGCATTTTTGTAAAGAAAAAACTATCACCTAATGGAAAATAACCTTCTAGAATGATCCTGATGTTTACAAAAATCGTTAGTTATTATTAGAAAGTAGAAGCTGCACTACTTGAATTACAATAAGGAAATTCTACAACCTCGTTCCAGACATAAATTAACATATTTACTTCTTCTATCAATAATGATCCTGATATTAAGCCCATACACATAGAGAATATTTTAGTTTTGTTTTAGTTGTTTGTAAAATAAAATTTAAGAAAGTAATATAAGGCCAAGCAGAAGATGAACTCAATTTTGGTCAAGGTCACGTCCAACATACAATGTTATATAACAATAGCATGTAATGAAATAAAAAAATTAAAATAAACTAATCAACAATGCAAATTAAATTTACATAACTTCAGAATTTTATGAATGTTATTTATTACACTTGATGTCCCAGGAGTTTTGCACTTGAAATGCGTTTATATGCAATGCTTAAAAATGCGATTACAAAATCCCACTAAAGATGTGAATTCCTTTCTTGATGGTTACCACAAACAACTAAGTTCAAGATCTCATGATGATCGATACTGGAAAACAATAAGAGCTCACAAATTAAAGATGTCCATTTACCAATATCTGCAAGTTGAAATTATACGATTATAACTTGTTATCTAAGTGGATCATACTGAATTGCTTGGACCATTTGCTAATGTCAGGAAGAAGCTCATATTAGTCTCAGACATCATCCCGTGGGCAAGGTGAAAAAATTAAGAGATGTCGTGTATAAATCGTGATGATTTATGTTCTGCAATTTTTATGCTTTGCGATCTCAAAACAGTACATATATCGTCACCTTAATGTATGATTACATACATCGCAATCTATAACTGAAAAATCGTTAAAGTAAAAATACAAATCTCTCACACACACACACACACACGTCACAATCTTCTTTTGCATAATTTTCCACAGTTCCTATAATCAGTCTATCCCTGTTAGAGTGCATAATTTCGATTTTGTAATCTGCGACATAACAAGAATATTTTGAAGCTTGTCTTAAAAAATAGGTACTATATATTTATATTTTAAATTGGCGGTTACATTTCAATCAATGAATGTATATATATATATATATATATATATATATATATATATATATATATATATATATATATATATATATATGTATATATATATATATATATATATATATATATATATATATATATATATATATATATATATATGGGATTCACGGACTTATTGCCTACGCAGCCATGGCAATTTTGTGAGTTGCATTATATGTCGAGCTTCCAGACTTAACAATATGCATCTCAGAGACTTTTGATGCATATTGCCGTTTTGAAGGCAGTTAGATAATATATGTATATGTAAATACTGATGTAACTCAAGATCAATGTCCTTTAGATAATATCTCCCTTCTGTCAATTCCCCCCCCCCTCTCTCTCTCTCTCTCTCTCTCTCTCTCTCTCTCAATTCTATCTGTCTCAGCCTTAGTATATTTATCTATGTATATAAACATGCACATATATGCATTCTAACTCTTACTTTTCTTCTCACGCACATATTTATCTTCATTTACTATTTACACACATCTTTTTGTTAACTCTAATTATCAGTATATGGTTTTAAGGGATCAACAAATGAGAAAAACGAATTCATTTTATAATGAATTTAACGCAATTTCCTTATTTTTCCTATGAAAGGTTGCCTAATTTTTAAACTTTAGCTGTTATATATTGTTGTCAAATAATGGGTCAGGCGCAGATCTCCCAAAGGCAAATTCAGTTCCAGTGAATTTGCCATGGGCAAACTGATAGTAACCTTGTGTAAGGGGGTTTCTAGCCCAGAACGCTATTTTGAACTTGGACGACACATGATTTTACCCCCTACATGACCCCTTAAAATTAGTCTACACAATCACGAAATCAATTTGATGAGGCAGGAAGATCGATTTCATTATTCGATTATATAACTTGAAAACCTGTCATTAAATCACCATCGTCGTCAAACTAGATAGGGTTGGACCCAGAAACAATTCCCTTATATAAGAATACAGCGGTTTTTCGAGATAGATTACTAAACGTTTACTATATCTAGTTTTGAAATTCACACACAATTTTACACTGTGGTTTGTTGAGATACTTTTAACGTCTCAGCTTGTGCAATAATATAACTCTCATCATCATGACAGAGCAAATACAAATTAATCTTACCTCTGAATCATGTTCTGGCATCTTGATAAAATTTCCATGCGTAACTATTCTATTGACAACACTTTTTTAGCTCATCATCGATTGTACGTTTTGTGTATTTGTCTTGCGATATCGGATTGCAAAGATCGTCAGTCGTTTTAGAAAGCTCTTCTGTGATCAAAGCAAGTTTACTAAAATATTCCGAATAACCTTTAAGAATCAGAGACAACTTAATTTTGTTTCTGTTTTTTTTTTCCCCGTTGTTAAGTATAATCTTCATATGCTTACCCGGAAAGAGAATTCTCTTCATCTTTAACGTGGTATCTTCTAGTGTAATATCTTCCATTATTATTGCAATTCACACGAAATTCCTGAGTATTGTTTCTCGTATTTCAAAATTTGATTAGGTATAATATCTTTGACTCGCAGTTCTTGTATCAGATCGAAGATGATGAACTTTCACCTCTGAGATAAGCTCGAAGCTGATTCAATATTTTATTATAAGTCGCTATTGCTGTTTTACAAGACGTGTTTTTATTTTTTAATTTGTTTCGATCTTTTTGTTTATAACATAACACCTGCACCTGATAGTATAAGCAATAATGGATTTGATGTTCCTCCTGCTGATGCTATTCCTGCTGTTGTTAACAAAATCGGGATATTATTTAATACGAGTATTATTCTGCTATAGTATTTTCTGGCGGGTTTGACACAATAAAGTTTTTTTTTTTTTGTGATAATACTTGTAGTACTGGATCAGCTAGATACTGCCATTGTCTGAGGGACTCGACGATATGTGGTTGAAGTCGACTACTTCTGTTTTGGTAATTATGAAATTGCGCTAACAAATATTTAGTCAGACAATTATATTAATTTTCATATTTATTAAATACATTAGATAATGTATCAGTGTACCTTGCATCTGAGAGAACATTCTCTTTAAATCCTCTGATCGGAGGATTAAATACCGCTGACGATATATAAACATCATTGACAATATTTTTATAAACATCTTATGTTTCATCGATATAATAAACTATAACGCTCAGATCTTGCATGCTTAAATCTTTGAGTGTGAGATACTGATTAAGGATTGCATATGCTGTTGTGAAATTAACAAAGTCAGTATCATAAAGATCACCACTTTTTATACCAATATCATTGGCAGGAAAGTTTAGGTAATTGGCAATTAAGTCTTTATTGTTTTATATTTTTATTCTGTTAGCAACATTCCAGCTTCTTTCTTGTAGGTTTTTAAAGCAACCTTTTTGCGCATATCTATGGTGATATCAGGCACATTTAGATTACATCATCGGTAACATTAATAATATTTGTTACTTCATCAAGCGTCCGATAAAATAAATCTCGATCATCATCACTGTAAGTTTCATTCTTTGATTCAGTATCAGACACTGCTCCTAATGCGGCATTTATTTGATGAAGAGAGTATTTTATTATTATCATCGCTTGTTAACCAGTCTCTAAGTATCAAATATTCTGTCGCTAACAGGTCAGCAACAGCACGATCATCTGGAACTTCAATTAAAGTTTATTGTCATAATAGTCCATTCCTAGTACACGAAATCTTCTGCGTTTAGCAAATATGTCTTCTAATTTAGGATTTTAAAGAAACTTATTTTTCTTTGTTTCTGCTAGTTTGTCAAGCTCATCATGAATCTACATTAATCGTTCCTGTTCTGGCTTTTTTCCACAATGAAATTTCGTTTGAACAAGATTAGATTTGTTGATCGTTAGCAGATTTATTCGCTTCGCTCAAATAAACTTTTTGTCAACAACTACTCAGCTTTCAATCACTGTTCATCACAATCACATGGATGGCAGTATTTACTGATCATATCAAAGTCATTGACAGCTTATTTTATTTGAGGACCTCTCATTGAAACTACTATAACAAAATTGTTTTCGTTCTCTTATAGATCAGGTGATTCGAGTTTTGAACTTTTCATTCTTGCGACTGCATTTACCGCTTCAGCTTCTCTAGCACTTTCAGGGTCTAGCTGATCAATGTCAGCTATTGTTATTTTTGTTTTCGGGTTTATTATGAAATTGTAAAACTCTTTTGCGACTCTGATCGATCGAGGATCAACGGACATTATAAACACTATCCCATTAAATCATCAACAGTATACACCTGAAACATTTTCAGACCCGAGTAAGGACTTTCTGCGTTGACGATATACATACGAAAATAAAGCCATTTGCTAATCGTGTTAGCGCTAGAGATAATGAATTGCTGACTAGTTGAAATATAAACACCTGTTGTGCTGTATAACGTTGTCCATACCGTATTATCATTAGATCCCTCTAATGTCCAGTTGTATATGCGGCTACACCAGCATTTATTTAGTCGTCCTCGTAGTTGAAACTTCCATACGGCAACATCTACCGGGCATTGAATTATGATAAAAAAATTCCTTGTTTCTCCGTATGTTGTCCACTCAACACCACAAGATATAACGCCGTTAAACGAAAACGCATAATTCGGTTTATTACCGTGGTATTGTGCTGATGCTGTTGCAACAAAACCCCATCGATTATCCGTCGAATCGACAAGATGTGGAATATGGCCGACACTATTTTTAGCTCGTTTTGTACTACCAGCAGCAACACTATCCGCTTACTGCTTATTTGTCAGATCAAATACATTAACTGGAACGTACATCGTTGTTATCATATTCGCGGCCACGTCAATAGCACCTGTGATTGTGTCGCTGTTCGCTTAACGTAAAGTGCATTAGCGGCTGATTAAGAAGCGTCGAAATATTGCTCATTTGTCAGATGAGATAAAGCAACAGGTAGATAAGTGGATTATATTTTATTTGATCCCATATTTAACGTGCTTATCATGGTGTCGCCCATAACGAAATTGCCAGTCGTTGTGTCACCTTATTTTAACACGAAATTATCTTTGACAAATTTGACATTTGCTACCCAGCCATCGTTGGACAGCGGTGTATTATTAAGTGGAGTGTTGTATAGAACCGTACGTCCCGTGTTGATCGATCCTGTCATTGCTCCGACGGCAAATTTTAGCAGATCATAAGATATTGCATCTGATTCTCTGCTTGCATGAAATTCTGTTGGCATTCCTGTTATCTTACCGACGTTGATAAATGCAGTATTATATCGTATTATATCTCCGGCTTTGCATATTGGTGAATTTGCTACCGTGTTACGCTTGTTGATACAGCTTGGCAGAGATTTTGATTTGATGGTCGATAAGTTATTTCCAGGTTTATTATTTTTTTACCTATCATGTTTATGTCGCTGGTCATTAATCCTCCGGCAAGAGGAAGTTTGTTTGATACAGCTGTGGTTAGCTGTTTATAACTTACCGTTTGTTTGATGTCGGCTTTGTTTAACGGATAAGATATGCTGACACTTGTTATCTTGTTGCTGTTCATGCTGATGTTGCCTGTCATTGTTCCTCCAGCAAGAGAACGTTTTTCAGATAAAGTTGTGGTTAGTTGATTATAAATTACCGCATGCGTGTTATTCACGTTGATAGGCGGGCATGTTGTTTCTAGGTCTAACACTCGTTGTCCGGACATGATTAATTTGCCGGTCATTGTGTCACCGGATTGCTTGAGATAATTTGTCAGCTCACTATCTGTAGTTGTGTTGCAGTTGTTTCAGCAGACGAACTACTGACTAACGTTCCAAATGTTGTGTAATAGCTCATGTGATTGTGATTATTGCTGACAAAATTTTGTTACTTTATTACAAAATGAGCATAATAGATTTTGACAGAAAATCTGCTGTTGCAGAAATACATCAACAATCTACCAAACTGTCATTATCTGATAGGAGAACGAACTGGTTCGGGTAAGACTAATCTACCAATGAACCTGTTACTCACGACAACTTGAACTACGATAAAGTTTTAATATACACGATAAACCCTGACCAAGTCAAGTATCAGCTGCTATCAGGTTACAATGCTAAACGTAAGAATGAACTTGGTGCCAACGACGACATATTTATCATAAGATATCCAGATGATGTCACACCTGTAAAGGACCTGGATGATAGCGATCATAAGATTATTGTATTTGATGACATACCTGAACATGATGAAATCGATAAGATAAAGTGGTATTTTTCACTATCGCGAAATAAACACTGTAATGCAATTTTTCTTACACAAGGTTTTAATAACGTTGATCGTTTTATCAGAAGAAAAGCAGGTTGTTTCATATTATTTGGTGGACTTGACAACACCGACGTACAAAATATAGCACGAGAACAATGCGGTAGCGTTACCAAGGAAACGTTTGCTGATCTTTTTCATTTGGCTACCGGATCCACTCACTACTTTTATCAATTGATCGTTTCGCGTTAAACAACGATTAAATGTTTCATTGTAACATAGATTTTTATGTTGCGATAAGAAATAAATGACTAGCCGAAAGGAGACACTGGAAAAGCTTATCAACGTCAGAGAAAAAGATAAGAAAAGTTTTATGCAAGGACGATTTGGGCAGCAACAAGCAGCAGAGGAAACTTCACGAATGTTTAAGCCTGTGACTGAGGAAGTGTTAGGCAAGCAATCTGTCGGTAAGTCATCACCAGAAGAATTATAAAAAACTAAGGAAAAACGGTTGCTTGGTCTTCTTTAAGAAAAGCAGCATAAATCTGCTTGAGAAATAATTGAGACTGTTGAGAAAAATCAGGAACAACAGTAACTTTTGGGTAGATTTACGGGAGAAAAAAAATAGGATAGATCATATTAATAGTCTTGAAAAAAAACTTTTTCGTCCGCAATAAAAGATATGGAACATGAAGAATTTAATGAAGAATTATCTGATACTAAAAGACCACGATTATCAATACTTAAAAATAAACGTAATAACCAGACTATATTTGATATTTTTAATAGACGACTACTTGATTATATCGTAGATGAGAAACCTATCAAAAATATGGATCTTATGAGCCTTGATGAAGCTGATAATCTATATAAAAATTACAGAAAACGCGTCATAGCAATTTTATTTTATAAAAATTCTTATGAAAGTAAGTCATGAAGAAGAGGTTTTACAGAAGGTCTGTCTAGTTTAATTCATATTGCTATGGAACTTGATTGAGAAATATTTGGTGAAATTAATGAGGGTTATGATCTTGAAGAGGATTGTGATCAAGAAGTGGATCCTTATAGACAGTCATCATCAGCCATCATCATGATCATTATCAGGCAATGGAATAAAGACATTTTCATCGAACATCGAGCTAGTAGATCGACTTCTGCTACTGTTTTAGGCTAAAGAAGCTGGTAATACAGGTATGGGAAACAACAACGAAATTATTTGATCTGCTTGACAAGGTAAGATCATTAAGCTTGCTAACCTCCGATGAGTATGCTGTTCTACATCAAGATTTGTTATAATCAACGTGATGGTGCACAGCAGCCCAAGCATAGACAGCAAGCTGTCTGCAAGAGGATTGTCTTGTAATTTTTGTCTGCGAAAATTGACAATGGAAACCACGTTGCTGCTAGATTCATCCCAAACATCTATTTCAACAGAGTTTCGAACAGGTGCTGGTGTTGTTACTGCTGCTATAATAATCTTCTTGCTGATCCTGGTAATAATAACTATGTTGAGATCTGTAACTCTATAAGGTTAGCTGTAACAAATTTTCGCCAGGCGAGGCACAACGAAGGATTTGCAAAACGAAAAAAAAATTACTGATGATGATAATCAAGTTACTATGTTTCTTCCGTTATCTAATATATTTTGGTTTTCCAAAGATGTCAACAAAGTTTTTCGTAGCGTAAAACATACTATAATCTTAAAAAGGAACGACAACAAAAACACAGTTTTTATAACTGTAGCAGCTGCTGGTGCACCAGATATTGGACAGTTGTTATTAATCGTATGTCATTGTGGATGCCAAAGATAGTGCCGACTGTAATTTAACAACTAGAACTTGAACATGCACCTGCAGCTTTCCAAACGAATCTATTTCGATCAGAATAAGATATATCGACCAGCTATACCTAATACTACTAGATATACATGGAGAACAGCAACAGCACCATCAGAGCAGTTGACAGTAATTGGTGATCATTTAACAAATAAACGAGTATTTGATAAATTGGATATTTTACGAATAGCTGCCAGGATCAATTTTAGACAACACACAGAACGGCGACAAGTTTGTAATTATACACGTTCGCGAAAATATACATTTATCTTCCGCCTACATGTACCTGATAGTGGCCATGCAAAAAGTACTAGGACACCGACACCGATAGTCAGATATCTATAGAGGATTTTCGAACGTTGTGTCCGATATTTCACTTTGACGTTAGTAAAAATAGTGAACTTGTTATTGGTAGTCCAGCTGATGTTGAAGCAATTTGGACGTTAGAAGGACCACCAGGTAATGTTTATTACGCATATGCGTTCATAACATCTGACAGGGACATTACGTTAGACGCTGTAAAAGTTAGGATGACTGCAAGAGTGATTGGATTGCATGGGGTGCTCTACACCCAGCAATGGAGTGCATGGGGTGCAAAACACCCTTCACTTAGTTTGCATAGCAATCTCAATTTTATCTGTCAAAATTTATAACGAAATATATTTTACATGAAATAAACTTGTCTCAAAGACAAATCTCAAAGATATCACAGTCTGTTGATAAACAGTGAGCGGTTTTGATAAAAATAGATTTTTAATAACATCCTAATGTTTTGAAGTTTTTGACGCAACGACAAATTAATAAAATATCAAAAGGTAAGCATTATATGCTTAATATGTCACAATCGCAAGTATCTGCTATGGCCAGATCATTAGCTATCCATGGTGGATCTATTGGACCAGCAATAGCTGTTATGGCACGAACATTACTGCCAAACCTGAACTTGGAACGTTAGATATAGCTGCAGCATCATGTGCAATATCAGGAGCAACAAACAAAGCTGTGTCCGGGGACGGAATAAAACAATTACTGTAGTTAGTTAACTGACTGCGATGGATTACTTGGGGTGCTCTGTCCCCTAACGTTGCAATGGAGTGTAAAGAACTCTAATTTTATCCGATTTATAATTATAAACATGGCGGCAACACGAGCACGACAAAAGAATTGGACAACAAAAGAAAACGAAATTCGAAAAACAACCTCAACGCAGTCAAAGGAGGGTTTATAGGTCTGCTGTTAGCAGGGATAGCAGGAAGTCTGTTACCAAATCTAATAGGGATAGGACGTGGCATGCAAGCACGACCGATGCGAGCACGAAGACGGACTTTGAGAAGTCTGGCCGAGGATTAATGCTACGATAAAATCATACTCGTTAAACAACTTTGAGATCGCTGATAAACTTAAAGATTTCATAGAATTTATCGGAGTATTTTCCAAGGATGAATTAGCAAATAGATCACCAGCTGTTGATCAAAGTTGTGTCATTAATATCCAAAATTTTAATGATGGTTCCGGAACACATTGGGTAGCGCTTTACAGCAATAACTACTTTGACTCGTTTGGTCTTCCTCTGAGCGTTGTTATCGTCGATGAGAAAGTCACCGTTGACGGAATTGCCGGTAACGGAGTTACCGGTGGTTGTGCAATGCAAACAGTACCAACAACATCTGGAGATAAAGCTATTTTAGTAAGCGATTATAAAAAAATGTATTGTAATTGCGAAGAAGTGAATCGTGATATACGCCTGGAACAAAATAAGATAGTTGCGCTGTCATCGCATCAGGTCTTAACACACATAACATTCTTGGAAAAGTACCGAAACCCAGCGGTGGTTGGACATTACCGGGTCATAAATATATCGATCTATATAATCCATTTGATCATCAACTCGTTGGCGATGACAATCCGTTACCAGGACAAGATCCTTACAATGCTGTTGATGCTATAGCAATGCGTCCTGATAACTGGTATCGTGATAATGAAGGCGACAAACCAGGTTGCGATCGTGCCATGCTTGATGAACTACGAGATATGAAGGCAAATATTGTGCGAGAAAGCTTTGACTGGAAACTAGTGCAAGGTATTATTGGATCAAAATATAAATCGGGCTTGGAAAGCCCCGCATTAGATCGATGCCGCTTGGTAAGGCGTTAGTGACTCAGCCCCGCATCGGAGTGCAGAGAACTCTAGCGCACGAACTACACAACCTAGAAAAGAAGTTTACTCGACAGAAGGTCGTCGCAAACGCAATCGATGGTATCTGGTCGATAGATCTAGCAGATATGTCAAATATTGCACAGTACAATGACAGCAAACGGTACACGTTCAACGTCGTTGATGTCTTTAGCATATAAGCGGTTATTGTTCCCATTGCCGATAAAACTGGATCTACTGTACCAAGTCCGTTGCGAGGTATTATAACTGTTTCAGAGAGAAAACCAAATAAACTCTGGATCGATCATGGATCAGAGTTTTTTAATAAGCAGTGGAGCAGTTCCTGAAACAGAATGACGTAAAAGAATGTGTCCGGTAATGAGGGAAAGGGTGTTTTTGTCGAACCTGCTAAACGAACTATCAAAGAAAAGATATATAAATATCTCACAGCAAAAAACACTAACATATATTGTTACGACCCTGTAGTCAAATTACATATGTGTTAAAATTTAAATTCTTCTAATTCTTTGTTTCATTTTTATTTAATTTTACATCATTAAATGTAATTATTATTATTATGATGATTATGTTTGCATGGGTCTAATAGTTTGTTAGAAACATCGTATTTAAAACGTAAATGTGACTCGTGTAAGGACGAGTTTTGCATGACGGTTTTTCGTATCAAGTAAACAGTGAGAAAGAGCTATGTAAATGATTGGCTGTGACTACGTTATTACTTGTTTACGCTTTTGTAATACCCAGATGTGATTTCGAAATCACACGTGTACTTCGTGCATGTGTACATGAAATGACGTATTAGCTTGTTTTAAATGCTCAGTTACCTGTAAGAAATATTCAGTCGTAGTCATAGTCGTAATCAGTCATAGTTGAGAGTCACATCATAACATCTTGTAGAGTTTCTAATACCTTAAGGAAAAGGTATTCCTGTGCTGGAAAGAGTTGTTCGTTCGTACGTATGTAGAACAACATGTGTATTGTTAGTGGTGGTAGCTGTACTTTATCTACTTTCTAAATAATTATTTCCCCTGGAGAACAACCCTACTGGCTTTGGACAAAGACATTTGTTGAAATTATTTCTAAATTGGAGCAGAACAATACAAATTGTGATTCACAGTAAAAATTCTGGACATTTTGTGTTAGCCTTCGTTTGACGTCATCATCCGCCATCTTGGAACGGAACTGGGATTCAGACTATATCAAATTAGAACTGTTTATTTCACAGGACTTAGGTGTTTTCACAATTTTAGGACAATTTTTGGATCTTCTTCGTAAATCGTAAGTCTTGTTTCATCTATTTACCTTTTCACCGTGTTTTCTAGGGAAATAAATTATTTTTGTTAAAATTTACAAGCTTGTTGTAGTCACTCTTTCTTTGTGTTACTTTGAACGAGCCGATACGTAACAGTATATTGATGACCTTTCAGCGATTATCAGATCACATTAACGCTAGACACAGACCGCTATCCGCACGCGGATCAAGTATGTCAACAAATGATGCTATACAAAAACCAGTTCTTGCAAACTCATATATGTGTCGCGGGCACAAGTTTAACGTTGGTGATCGTGTCAGAATTTCATTAACGAAAAAAACTTTTGAAAACGGTTTTACCCCGAACTGGTCTGAAGACGTGTTTGATACTTGACATTATATCGTGATTGTGATGCGACATAAGCTTGCTCATGCTGAGGTATGTTACCTGGTTCATTGGAAAGCTGATCTTCAATGAAAGGAAACAGATACTTTTCAAGATCAAACTTGGAATGCTGTGCATCTTGACTGCTAGCAGTTTTGGGATTCTTCGAATCTCGATCAGTTATCCTCGGGATACGTGGTGTCACAAGTGACTTACGATCGAGATCAGCTCGAAGATCTGACAATCGTTGAAACATGTCATATGTTATAAGCGACATCTTATACACAAGACTTTTATCTAATAATAGTAATAAAAATGTCAGACGAAATAAAAAGGATCGTTAGAGCTAAAATCTTTAATACAAACTTGCTGATCAACCGGGTCAAGATACTTATGAGCAATGAAAACACAGAACAAAAATATGTGAATCTTATTGTTGGTTATGATCTTTACTTGGCGTATGAATTGTTATTAACAGATTATGATGTATCAGAACTTGAAAAAATACAAGAAAATCTTTGTCAGATATGATAAGGACACTGTCATGATGTGGGCTCACTGGTGCTTGACTCGTGAAGGTCTAAGAAATATATTAAAATTAGATCTGTGATTAGCTAGCTAATCACAGTGCAGTACTTCATACTCTGCTAATCACAGTGGAGTAAAAAAGCAGTTTAATTGTGTATTAATAGTTGATATATTGGACATATTTGTTACTAGAGCTAATATTGTCAACCCCTAACAGCTAGAAGAAGCTAGAAGAAAAATGTTCCGTGGTGATGTTAACGCGCTGGCTCACTTTCAAGTAGAACGAGAACAAATAATTTGATCTTACTCAATAATATCGAGGTGGATCATATGCTGGCATACGGTAAAATCTTTGTAGAATATGACAGAAAAACTCTTAGTAGGTAAATGTTAAAAAAAAAGATATTATTCATAGTTCAATGGCTAGAGTCTTTGAAAAGTCACTCGTTGTAAAGTGGTAATGACCTTTCAAGTAAATCACTACTATAACAGGAAGAGTTGTAACTGGCCATGGTGTCGAACCTTCCGGGTATTGTTGTTGTTGGTATATTTCAGCATGAGAATGGTAAGATAGCTAAAATAAATGTTTAGTAAGATTGCCTACGTTTGTTTATCTCCTTGCAAACATATATTTACAGTCGCTATTTCAATGACACAATACACTGCAAAAATTTGGCAGAAAAGGACGATTCGATTTTCGGCACATGTTCCCCACACCACACCGACAGCGGTTGATTTTGTAGGAAGTTTGGAGATGATCTCTGAGAAGAGGAAGCAATGACGAATGATCAACAGAAAAATTAGGAATTTGAATTTAGTTTACTTGAGAACATTCAGAGTAAAAACAAAAACATAAAATCCACTCGTTTGTTTTCTTTCTTTTTCAATTTTGTATTTGGTTGTGATTCAATTCCTTGAGTTTTTTGTCATATCTTTAACTATAACATTGATGATTCACTTGTTGACTTGGCCACAAATATGACATAAGTTCTTTCCTGCCCAAACATAAAACATTTTGTTATTGGTATGATCATACTGTCCACAAGTGGGGAACACTGTCAATGATTTGCAAGCGCTTTCTTGGTCTTGGAATTGTTTTGATGCAATGCCGCGTGCAACATGTTGTACTAGCGAATGTTTCTTTGCCAAACGTAGAGCATCAACATCCTTTATTGTCTTTCAGGAATGCATGGTCTGGAGGTTATTAAGCCATGACATTTCTCTCCACGACGAAAATGTTGCTTCCGATCGGTAACATATTCACAATTTTGTCGCAGCAGTAACATTACATATCCGAGGAATGTTATGATACTTTTAATGTCATGAACATTATTTCGGTTATGACATATGATCTCCACGAACATCTTAAATGTTACACTTTTAATGTATGTCGAGTAGCCATCATGTCTATTGAAGTATTTGCATTTCAGGAATTCCACACACTGTCTTAAAATGCCCGCTTTATGCAAGAGGATTTCTGCTTCTATTCTTTCTCTGGGTCTGTCTGATTTTCGAATCAGCTTTCCATAATCGTTTCCTTTATGTTTTGTATTTCGTTGTAAGTTTTCAAGGCACCACGCTGGAACGGGCCAAACACACGTCTACTTGATCTTTGTTAATCTGGATTGTACTTGTTTTGGTAGTCAGGAAATAGTCACCTAATAAAACTACCTGTAAGAGTTGATATGATGAGCAGTTTCTCCATCGTCATTTTAAACCCGTCATTCAATTGCTGCTGACGCTGAATTCTGTAAAAGAGTTCAGAAGAAGTGAATTCCACTGGTGTATTAAACTCAGTCCACGCAGAGGACTTCCAACTGTTGTGAATGATGAACAATCTCAATTGATCGTAGTCTTCAGCTTGCCACTGTCACTTCAATTCATCTAGCATCGATACAAATAGGTTTGTAATGATGCCTGCTGAGTCTTCTGCCAGTGTCCGAGAATTGAATCTTTCAAATATTACCAAATAAGTACAGGTCGTCATTCTTTACTTTCGGGATGAAACTTTGTGGCTAGCTCGAATATGGAAATAATTTGTAAGAGCTACTGCACACATTTATGTCTTAGCTGAAGTCTAGGCTCGGTTTTGTGGATTAAGTAGGTGGTGTTGGATCATTATCGATTAAGTTCTCTTCAAAATTACTAGGGTTGAATTCTGCTAACCTTCTGGATTCGCCAAGAAGAGCTGTGATTGGTTCAAAATGAATCCAACCATATAAACACAGTCAATTAACTAGAATGTTGTATACTTTGCATATATTTCGATTGTAAACTTTCATATGCATTAAATATACATTTTGCAAGAGCAAGTAATTATTTGTTGGGGTCTTTTTTTCTAAAGTCCGGAAATTCAATGCTGTGCTTGCTAAGCATTCGTGCACTATGCTGAAAATTCACCTGAGAGGAGAGCTAATTCAGTAGTTTTAGTTTGCATTCCACGTTTTCAGTGGATAATGCTCTCGTTACCGAGCACGGGGCTGTATTACCTGTAAATTTGTTTTGTGGTTGCTTACAAACACAGGTAACAAGAGTACCGTGAACGTAAGATTATATGTCCCGCATGAAATATTCCTCTTCGTAGGTAATTTAAATTGTTGTGCAGAAGCAATGTTTCATTTTACGGTCATAATAACATTGCCCTTTGTCCTTTGACTCGTTTCTTCCTTGTCCCAAGTGCAAGCCATTCGGAAGGTTTGGTTGAAGCTTGTGATGTAGAATTGACGTTAATATGAGGAAACATTTTTGTTCTTTCGGTAACACTGAACTTGACCTTTGAGATTTTGAACTCTACACAACGCCATCCACATTACAGCCTTTCCTTTTCTATTTAGTTTTTAAGCATGCAGAAATTGTCATTAGATTTGGCCGCCGTTATTACAGAAAAAGAAACATTGGAATTCCTTCCTAAAGCCACTCAGCATAAATTTAACGAAGAACTGACAGATAGCATTCCGAAAGAGGGTCCCAATGATCTCTGCAAGAAAATAAACTTTTTCTCAGTTTTCTTTTAATATTAAATTTGTATCAAATCCACCATTACTATAATCCAAGTCAGAGTTAAAGAGAGACAAACGTTTAGCGAGCTGAATGGTTTCACCTTGGGGAATCGACTCTTTATCCATAACGTAAAAATGTCATGGATTTTCAGGATCAAGACATCATCGTTTTGTTTAGAACTGCATATATTACTACTTTTATATTCCTGCTCATAAGGTTGCAATTATTAATACATTGTTGCGTTTCAGTTTGCCAAACAGACTAAATGTAAACCGGGCTGCATAAGCTGAGAAACATATGCTGAAAGCCTCGAATAAACACGCAAAGGAACCGGTAATTCACAGTTGTTAGCAGCTAGATAGTGTGCGTATAGAAGAGAGTGTCAAGACTGTTCACCTGTTAAAGAAGGCTTTGCACCTGACTGAAATATTTGAAGTGTCACCAGAAGGTCTTGCGTTATCTGAAGTACGTTCAAATTTTATTTGAAAACTAGTTTATATTCACATTACAAAGATACATCTTATAATAAAAGAATATCTGAGTCAATGCCCCAATATTTACAATGGAAGTAAAGGACACCAAACACATTGTTCGTATTCAACTTCGTCATATTTTAGAATGTTTTCCACCATTGCTTCTTAACTTCATGCCGTTCTGCATCATGTAAGGTTCTTTCAGGTCTTCCTACTGTTATGACTGCTGGTTTTTTTTCTGGCCAGAACTGCAAGAATCAAATAGTCTATAAAATACATTTATTCAAGCAGTCAATTACAAATTCATATACATTTATGCAACACAAGCAGTGATAACACTAATTTAACTCAGAGTAGGCCTAAACACTTTTAACTACAGCAATTTGAATTTTATCACAAAAAATGATTATCCCCTTTTTCTTTACTCTGCATGTATAATTTAAATGAAATTTTTCGATCTTTAGTTTCTGTAAATCCACTACCCACGTTTCCTTATTTGTACCCGGAGATGTTGGATACTTTAGATTTTTGTCAACATAACCTTGAACTCGGCTGTTCTAAGCATTATATCCTTAGTAGCCGACAAATACAGTTTACCAACCGTATTGAGACTACTTTGTGCTTCTACGAAGAGATTTGAATACATATGCATTCGTGAATGTTCTCGTATAGAAATTATGTGTGCTAGCACCACCAGAAACAACGACAGTAATCGACATAGAACCGACAATACTGTCCGATTGGTGCGCATATATTGGTTGTCGTTGTCGTCATTCCAGAGACACCACAACCAACAGACTGTTGCCACGAGACCCCACAAATAACACCTACAATCACACACACACACACAGAGAGAGAGAGAGAGAGAGAGAGAGAGAGAGAGAGAGAGAGAGAGAGAGAGAGAGAACACATGTTTGTATTTCATGATCAATACAGTTCTCTTGATGATTTCATCTCGCAGTTGTTGATTCGCATCGATTGTTTTTTATGCGTCGGTAACATTAATGGTCTATCATATATATCATGTACCGTGCAATAGAAGATCTCTTCCAGATGGTATTTGCGACTTGTTCCTGGTAATTGATGACCTTTTTCTCATTTCTTCGTGTGCAACCTCCGACTACCTTTTCAAGACCATTCCTCATGCTGCTCAGACAGACCTTAACTAGTCCGATTTTGCAACCGCTGCGGCTGCTGCTGCTAACGCTGAAAAGATTGGAAATATTTAACCAGTTTTCGCAGATGCATCACCTCTGTCAGGGAAATGTTTAATGTCTCTGGGTTGTTCTTTTGATGGGCAGCATTAAGTTGATGAAGCTGGTGCGTGTGTCAACTACACTGGGGCAATTCCAGTTAAATGTTCAGCAAGAGAACCTCTTTGTGACTCCACAGTCTTTTTCTATTGTGTTTTCTATTTTCAAGAGCTGGTTGTCGTTACATCCGAGCTTCACTTCCTGATAGGACAGGCTTATTTGGAAGCGTAACACGTTGAAGTACTAGTTTTGCACAGGCTCATCAAGGACAATCATTCAACCACTCACGCCCTCTAACAACAGGTTATTGTCAGAAAGAATAGTGCAATAACGTCTATAACCGCAATTAACATCCCACCTAGCTTGCATGAAAATATATATTGACAACAGATTGCCTAAACAACCCAAATTTGCATACGAAAAATAAAAATTGGTATCATCTTTGAAAGTCGTTTTGGGAAATTAGCAAACCTGAGTCAACGGCTTGATCTCGGTCCATATATGACCACATAATGAGATCTGAAAGTGTTATTTGATTGTTGTCAAAGTTAAGTAAAATTCATTTAGTGGGTTCCTGATGGTTATTTAACTGCAAAGAAACTTCAGTTACTCCTAATTTGTCAAATATCATCCTACTCTGCTCTTGGATATTTTTTTATCTATGGTTTGAAACGACATGAACACATGTTTTGGTGCAGTAATACTATTTTAAGTACTTATTTGCCATGTAAGTTAAAACATTAGTTCTTCTTTTTTGCGCATCTGTAGCATGTGCGAACAACGACTAATGTGAAGTGGTTCCAGGTTGCATAAGTGACAATATAAGTGATTATTTTGAAAGCCAAGAGGTTAGAACAGGCATCCACAAGCATCAACAAAGTGAATGGTGTTAATACGTATTTACCAACTCCACCTCCTATACGCCAAATTGCATCGTTGGCGTTGTCCTTGCAAACCAATGCGACTGTATGTTTATCCCCTAGAATAAAATCGCAAACATTCCTACAAAAACAAACTCTGTGACTGAGGTGAATTGCACATTAAAACTGTGATGGATGTCCATGCATTTGCAATTGACGGTGTAAAAATCCAGAGTTGAAATTGTTGTTGAAGCAAATTACAACTTTACAGTTATAATGTTTGGCCCCTCGTTTGCCGAGTTTCTATTGTTGTGAATAGTATTTGTTTGTGATCTGCATGATAAGATGTATCTTAGATGAACATCATTGTTTGAGCGAATTGCGCTTAATTATCATTGTATCTAGCGATTCTTAGAATCGTCGAGACAATGTCAACATTGTCGAGAATAGCTTCGATTTCCTTTATATTAAAGTAATAACGTCCTTTGTTGGAAAAAACTAAGATACCATATTTGACAAATCCGACTCGTGCATTGGTATTGTAACTAGCATTGTCGTCTATTATTTTTCTCTCAATTTCACAGAAGGCCAAACATGAAAGAAACACATTGACATGTCGACCTGTAATTCTACAATTTGTTGATTAATATCCCTAACTGGGTATGATTAATACTAAAACTCGTATGTGCTCGGATGTATTAACTTATATCAAATGCGGAATCTGATATATCTTAGAACTGAGCCATTACATTATTAAAAACTGTTTCAGAAGTTACGCGTGCAAGCACGACCACAAAGACCTTTTCCACGTTGGGGCTGCTTTTCTTCTGATGAGGAAAATGTTATTCTTCCTAAAGTGAAACACTCTCTTGTTCTCGAGTCAACGTCACCCCTTACAATTTGTACAAGAATTTGTTTTATGTTAGCATGCAATTATCCTAGCATGCTTTCTTCACCTATACGTCTTAATAGACCAGAAAGTTTCTGAAAAAAAAACAAAACAATCCACATAGGTTTAGTACTGGATACTCGTTTCAGTCGAGTTCATTCCTTGAATGCATATTCACCCAAACCATGTTAATGTAATTAAACTGTGTATCTGATGTTATTTCTCTCTACAACGTATACTATTTTAATTGCCTTGGGTTAGGTACCTCAGCAGCAAAAACTTAGGGGAGAATTAAAAGATCATCTGTCGTGCCGTTTCATTAAATCTTTGAACAGTTGTTTCCAATGTGGTTCCTGTTTTGGAAGCTTTGTAAGTTCACGTTAGGCACGTGTGCGTGTCGTTGAGTTAAATAGATTGCATAGGTTTGTTGTTTCGACCTCGTGAAAATATACTTGCAGGATTTATTCGGTTCAAGCATTACATCGTCGTACACAGTAAGATTATCCAGACGTGAATCAGTAGCTTCATTAATCGTGGAAAATAAATAATCTAAAAATCATATTCAACAACAGTTGCGTTTTTCCTGGTCCAGCTAGACCGATGATTAATGCACAGATTGAATTTTGAAATATGGAACTGATCCCATTTGAATTATGGTTAAGACGTTACATGCGCAGCAAAATAGAAGACAGTGAACTTTCTTCCTCATGATGCGATGTTAAATGTCATCATCGTTATTGTATAGAACTATCATGTCTTCATATTGTTTGCAATGTCGCCTGAAAACAAGTACTGACAATTCAACCCAAGTTCTAACACGCAGAGGTCGAACTCAATTACTTGAACCTGTGTTCCATGTGGAGCAAAGATGTGTTTGCATTCATTGAACCTTTCAGTTCCATCGAGTAATATCGCTGATGCGCAGGGTGTAAACTAAGTCCGCGGCGATGTCGATGCTGCATTAGGAAAATTATAATGATTACCATGAGTGAAATACCTTGTATTCCTGGATAAAATTATTATGGGCCTGGTATTCGACTTGATTCTAACAAATAGAAGCAATATATAATGTGCTAGAGATCTAACTACAACCGTAAATTCTAATAATATATACCAATATGCTGATATGAAACAGGAATTTATAATTTGTCCCATTTTACGTACAAATTTTACTCGACTTACGACGCAATAGATTTCCAACTGAAAAGAGTCGTTTAAATGTCAGGTGTGAAAAATTCCCATCCACAACACACAATACAGATACACATTTTAGTACCATTAATAACGAATGCATCAGCACGCACAATTGGATTAAAACCAGCTATGCTATTCGCAAAAGACTTTCACTGTGACATATAAAATTATATCAAAACCTCGGCCATTGGAACATTGGAATCACTGGGATATACCTTTATTCAGTCTTAATATGTATTTCGGGAGTACGAAGGCGGTCAACGTCAATCTAGTGACGCAGAGATTATCCATTGATTTGTTCACAGTTTCAGATTGGCTTGATTTTCCACAACAACCAAGACGTTATTGTCTGGCACCTAAGGTTGAAACTCCATTAAGTAGAGCCTTTGTGTAAGAGGAATTGAACGTCGTTCCAGCGAAGACGGAATTACTGCCAAAATCTATCTTATTGCGGTAAAGTATATGCAGCGCATAGATCGCAAGGTCATTTACAACCGAATGATGTCCAAACGCGTAAGTGGAAATTTCATCAGGAAGTATCCTTCACGTGGTATTAAGCTTTGACAAACTCACTTCGGAGCATAGGTTAACAATCATGAGATCTTTATTTGATATATTCATATTTGATGAATGTATAAATTCACATTGCTCTCCAGGTCATCCCACACATATCGCGAGTGAGATCCGTCTGCTCAATATCCCGTTGAATTCCTTTCGCCAATTTAATGTTCTTTCTGGCTTCATTTTAGGTCGAGGTCCTAAATAGTCTTCAATTGTTTTATCCGAATATTCGCCTTTGATCTTTCCAACATATCTTTTTGGTGTTATTAATGACCGGTTGTTCATTCGGATGTTTCAATATTAGTTCGCGCGCTTGCTTGATGCGATATCTGAATAAATATTCACAGTGGTTATATGTATCGGTAAAGAATCTGTGTCGTAATAAAGCAATTTGACACGATCTTGATACAAATGTTTGATCTTGTCATAATAAAATTCATACATGAGTAGCTTCGAGGAATCATGTATTGACCAGCCAACATGGACTGGTTTTGTCAACTTGAAATGTTTGTTTTTATAATAAACAACAATAAGTCCAGCATCAATCATTGTTAGGGATTCAAATATTGGATTAAGCCTTAGAACCTGATCTGATTCACTGCCATGAACAAGGTCGACTCGAATTCGCTTTTGTAAATGATCCATTGTTTTAAACACCACAAACGTATTAATCAGCCCGAAGAAACCTCTTTCAATGAAGTTGGTGGCCTTTGTTCTAAAATGCGTATTCATTTCAATATTTTGTGTCATCCAAGCCCCTCGACGAAATCAAGCCCCTCGACGAAATCAAAGCAAAAGATGGATGTTATTTAAACGCGTTTCAAATCACAAATACGCCTGCAGATTTTGTATGTGCAATACATAATTGATTTTGGACAACAACTCGCGGAGCACTGACAACTATTCTGGTACAATTGGGTAATCGTTATCGGTGCGGTGACATTTATTCAGGGTATTCTGTGTCATATTCAAAGAAATGCCTAAGTCTGTTTTATTTTGAAAATCGTGCACGCATTTTCGTGTTTGTTAATATGCTCTGTAGCAAACAAAGAAAACCCACCACCAATTTTACTTGACACCATATATAACCTATATTGCGCTGAGAAATGACGTCAAACCCAAAACAACAACAACAAAAACCAACAGGTAACGGTTCCAATATTGCCCACCCTTACAGTTTATTGGCGTAGAGATACATGATATAGCTATTTGGGGCAGATGAGTTATAGCCATCTCCGTTTGGGCTATTTGCGCGCACATTGTCTTCACATTTTCCAAACTCATTTGCTAGTAATAACACATCAGTGCCAGAGTAGTTATCAATTCAACGCTGACAAGACTTTATTTTCATGTACATAATCTTCTGCTGAAATAGCTTCACGCGGAAATAATGAATACAATGCCTCGATCGGTGGCAACTGAGTTCCGGAAACTTCTTCTAATCGCCCATGTATTGGTAGGGAAACACAACTTTTCTAGTTAAAATGTGAGTGTTAGTGCTATAATAACAATTAGTATTTTTGAAGTTTTCTGCTACTAAATTGCAAACAAACTTTTCTAGTAGTGAATTCAAAAACTGTTACTAATTGATGAGCTGTAAATGTCCAAGTTTAAAACTTAATATATTTTCTACATTTTTTTGGAATAAAACTTACTGGTGCATTTCACACTGATGCTATTGCTTAATTATTAAATTGCCATCATACACAGGCAGGTTATGAAGTAGTACAGAAAATGTGTTGGTTTAATAAAATTTGATGCGCTGTGCGCAGCTCCTCTATACGTACCAGTGATGTGACAGTGATCACAAACTTTCTAATCGGATTTGCTAAAAGTTCCATCACAGATCAGCAATGAGTGTCCATATGAAGCCGATTAAGGTCAGCACAGGTTGCAATTAAGTCGGCGGTTGAATAGAGTTGTTGTCGATTTCGCTATATCATGGAGCGTTTTAAGAAACACCTCCAATAAATCCTTACCACGACCCAATATTGGTGGCTCAGTTTGCGTGTCACTTATAGCGACAGTATAGCAATACCCGTATGGGACATGTTCAACAATTTGTGTTGTATTTGTTGTATTTATTTTATCCCGGTTATTCACATGAATGCTTAGACATTGGAAGTCTGCATAGATAATAAATGGTACTTTCATTTTCGTTCCACGGCTCTCAACTTCAAAATGGTTTTTTTTTTTTAGGGTTTGACATAATAGCACGCTATGGGTTTTCTCTAATTAGACGGCAATTAAAGTCATGGTCGTCTAGCAGTTGTTGTGTGCTAAATACTTTCAAGCAAGGTCGTCATGGACATTTCTTTCTCTAGTGCTTGATGTACTGGTTAAACAACAGGGTAGGGATATTTTTCCATAATTACGAAATAGCAGCTGTGAGCCAATCGTATCGCTCAGCAATAACATATACATTTGGGTCCACCCGCTGCGCCCATGTGGTGATAGTACAAGCATATATGGGACTTTATCACAAGTGATAAGTGTGATAAAAGACTTTATTCCAAGTGAGCAAATTAACATCAATACCCGGGTAAAGTGTTTCAATGTTTTGAGTGTGGCTTTCCATATCACTAAGACTGACTCGGCTGGTCTGTGGGGTCACTCGCTGGATGTAAAGCGGATAAAATGGCAAATTCAAAACATCGATCATCATCATTTTTTATATCTATGACTGACCGTGGCGGAACATACTCTGGTGTTGGGATATACCTCTATCCATGAAATGGTTGGTATGTGGAAATACGCATTTAAACTTGTACACATCTCTCAAGAGTCCAGCATGATTTACATTGGTGTATTATTTCAATGTCTCGAGAATGTTTAGAATTGATTTATTGTGTTGTGATAGCCTTGAGTGTCTTCTTCTTTCAAAATTTTACCAGCACAGCTATGAATTCACGGTGCTCCGTTTCCTATCCATCATTGTAACGATTAAGCGGCATATTCAAATGCGCCTGAAGGGCAACACACGTTATAGTTTCTGATGATTTAGGGGTCTGTTACAATGATATGATTTCAGAAATTATATCTAATAAAAACTGTCTAGCGACACTTTACCTGGCTTATATATATATATATATATATATATATATATATATATGATATTTACCAGAGGAAAACAGTGAAGATTGATAGTAGTCCGCTGAGATGCAATGTAGATTGTTTAACGGTAGTAAGTGTAACGTATTTTGTGTGCTGAAACCAGAAGTGCGGCGAAGGAGCGTTTGCATTAATTTTTGGGTTGTAAAATGACAAAAGAGACAGCATTTTTGCAAGTGAACAGTTTGTCATATAATTAATTACTTGTTAGCTTGGAACAAAATCAGATAGCATCGGAATTTATTGTGATAAGTTTTGGCAGATAAGTATCGTACAATAAAAATAAATGAGAGCGGAAAAAGGATGGTGGAGCTCATTTCATATGAACAAGATATTATAACGTTTTAATTATGTCATGATGTAATATTAGTTTTCTTTGTCCCTCTAAATGTTGTCTGTCCCTGAAATTTGGACGGTGGAGGATACAATATCCACTGCGCTTGGGAGCCTTTCTGCCAATTGAGAGTAAGTTATCGCTAAATACACGTGAAACTAAAACCACAAAATTACCTAATTTTGGACGTATAACGGTCACTAACACACCACTTACTAAACTTCGATAAAGGTTAAGAATATATAGATTGATGAGAATATCCAAACTATCTGTCCGGATGATAAAGACTGAAGACTTAACTATCATCTTCAGATAAACAATTACGAGCTATAGTAGCTAAAAGCATGTAGCTGTAATCATTGTTGATATAAATTGCATTCGATTGCACCTGAAAACTCTCTCTCTCTCTCTCTCTCTCTCTCTCTCTCTCTCTCTCTCTCTCTCACACACACACACACACACACACACACACAAACACACATAGATCCATGCACAGATTCGTTGTTTACAATTGTTGTCGTGGTAGTGAATCAAATGGTTTGTGATCATTGCAATTTGATTATGTGGTTTTGTTCGTTCGTGCATTAGTTGTGTTATACTGATTTCCCTAATAAGGGCTTTTGAATAGGTTTATTTTGTAATCACCATCTTTGAAGGGGAGAAAACATACCACAAACGTTTGACTGTATCGATGCTGGAAATGAGGGTATTGTTATTCAAATCTGTGTAGGCCACTCTATAAATTAGTTTTTGCTATTAACACCAAATATTCTGCGTGGTACATTATTGGTAGTATTTGCATCATTACAATGAAAATCCATCCGCATAGTTATATATGAAGGGAACAAGGACCGCATTTGATAAAAAAATTTTGTAATTACTTTACTGTTTCTACCTCTAATTCCAGTGACCTTTACTAACACTTCCCTGTGGTATTCTAACAGTTTAACGTTTAGACATGCTACCCATTTAATTAAGAATTTGTATTTCATTTCGCTGTGGTACGAAATTTTCAAAGCTACTTTGCTACTGTGCCAATTGTGTTAATTTAAATGGTAATCCCACTGTTATAATGTGTGTACAAAATCTGGAAACAAATTATGACCTTACGATATATCAAGTAAAATTTGTTTGGGTCTCATGGGGAATGTATACAATATATACATTCACCTTTAATCATTGTTATTTTCCATTGTTGCCGTATTCTCTATATTGTTGATTGTACTCTTCGTAATATTCGGAGTAGATAAATCAATTAATAATCTAAATATATGCACCATGTTGCATTTCATACTCGTTATAATTATTTATGACTGCCTTTTTATGTAGCCGCAAACATTATTTTTTAAATTGATGTTTATTACGCATGTGATGCATGCACTTCTTATCTAATATTGTATTTTTGTCTCCATCGTTGGGTCATGTGTGGTTCTGCATACAGTACCCATCTATTTGCTTACTGCTTTTGAAGACAAATCTACATTGTTGAGTAGTATAAATTACTTTAATCAACTTATATGATAGTGATGTCTAATAGCTAATAGCTATAACTTCCTTATTTTAGATTTCTATTTCATCACACCCAGATCTTGCTTGATTATATACCTGTCGTTGAAGATTTCTTACAGTCGTATTATGTTAAATATGTGTGTTGCCTGAGTGATGAAACATATCTAATTTCATAGATAATTTCGAGTTCCGTTTGTAAGTGAACTACACTAATATGAATTATGTTCACATACTACATACGTGTATGCACCAAATGCACCCACAACATGGCGGAGGTAGCTAATTGTTGGAGGCTCTAGAGGAACAATGGAGGAGACGAAGATACGTGCTGAGAAATTTGAGGATGAATTGAAGAATACCAAAAAAAAAAAAAAAAATGTTTGAGGGATATTGTTTTACACACATGACCATTATATTCTGAGATCTAAAAGGACAAACGATTTCTGGGAGATCTGCTAAGGATACAGATCCTACAGTTGAACAATGGTTTCAAGATGCGCAGCTAACAGATGGAAGTGACACTCAGATCATCTATGAGCATTTTATTGGCACTAAGAAGTCAGGATTTGAACTAAGAGTGACACATGTCGGGATGGAAATATCGTTACACATGTACAACAGTCGATTTATCAACGAGACCAGAAATCCAGTTAATCCCTGTAGATATATTCTCTTGTATTGATGGTATTACTTGACAAGATGATTACGAAGGACATTAACATAGTCTGTAATAGATACTTAATGCTTAATGAAAGATTTTATGACGGCGTGTTTGATTTTCAACTTGACAGAGAAATGAGGCTTTATATATATATATATATATATATATATATATATATATATATATATATATATACTGGTATCATTAGATTGACATCACTATATAACAACACACCGCATACACATGGTATTGAAGCTTGTAAATATTTTCTTGATAACAAACCTAATAATAGCACACTATCTAGTGAAGATATTTGTAAAATAATGAAAAACTTGGAAAATAATTATTTCCAATTTAATGATGCAAATTGCATCCAAATCATGGGTATAGCAATGGGTAGTCGTATGGCTCCTTAATACGCTTCCCTTTTCATGCGTAAATTAGAAAAAGATTTTCTTCAAAACTAAAAGTTTAATCTGTCTGTTTGGTTTAGATTTTTAGATGACATCTTTATGATCTGGAACCATTCAGAAGAAGCACTGAAATAATTCATCGAGTGCATAAATCATTTTTACTCGACGATTAAATTTACTTATAGAGCATCTAGTACGCATGTTCCATTTTTAGATGCAAATGTAATAAAAAATATTGATACTACTATCTCTACAAATATTCATGTCAATGAAACTAATATCCACCAATATGTGGAATATTCTTCATTTTACTAATTGAGACATAAGAAAATTGTAATAATTATGTATATTGAAATACAGATATGAATAACAAATATAAGAGAAGATATATTTCCGAAATGGGAAAATAAAGTATTTTCAAATACCATATAACCAATGTAGCTATAAAAATGTTATTGTTACTTTGGTGATAACATTTTTTCTCGCACTGAACAAATTTATAATTCATTATGAAATATATAATAAAAGCAAACATACTTACTTCCTTGCACATCATGGCCAATCCGCAGATAAGGCAACAGGGGAGGCACAGAATAAACATGACTATATTGCAAATTTTCAAAAAGAGCTGTGAATCGTCTTGTGGAGCAGCCACCACATCAGGACTTGTTCGCTGAAACGGATGGTACAGAACCGTGGTTGGCTGAATAGGAAGGTTTTGTGCTGTTGCCTGGTGTTTCATGGATACAAATGCAGAATAATAAGGTCATGTTGTATTTAGTAAGTCAAAACCGCAGTTGGATTTTTCATAGTTAAACATCCTTTGCCGAGCTTCAATAAACCGGCTGCATTTACTGAGTAGCTTTAAAAGACCAATATAATGCGTTCACAAGATTTCCAGAGGCATTGCTATTGGGGAATATTAAAACTAAGGCCATAGGAAAAGCTCTGACAAGTGTTCGTTTTTCATTCATAGTTATTGGCCTCTCCAAATATGACCAAATCTGACCAGTCCGATAAAGGGTCACATTTTCCTAAAAGTTATACACGAATTAGACATTCTAGAGTTTAGATCGTCTGCCTATCACTCTGAAAGTCAAGAAGTTTTAGAAAGATTCAAACAGAAACAACTTTGCTCTATAAATATGTTAAAGGAATATTTTGATAGAGATAGACCTGCTAATCATTTAATCAATTTTGTTGTACTTGTCCCGACAAGAGAGCATTTGCACGATGATATGCAATCGGACTGTTTCGATTTTGGTTTAACCAATCTTTGGAATTCGGAAATATTAAACAATTTTTATCGGTCACATTCAGTCATAGTCACAAGGAAATAGTTAACTAAAACAGCTACTCTCTGAACATAAGCCCTGATTTTCAGGTGTTCCAACACGATCAAGTAAAATTACCAAGACGTTGAAATGTAGATTCTGCACTTGTGAAATAGCATCATGAGAGAATGAATAATCTTGAAGAAGTCTCTTTGAAGAGAGATATTCAATATTAGCTGGGCAATGACTTGATCAAACCAAGTGAAAGTAGGAGTTGGAGTTCACAATGTATTCTTGTGTTGAAGCCAGATAATACTATCCGTATTTGCCCTGACTATAGAAAGACGAACAGTTTCACCAAAACAGATTTATTTCCAATGCCAAGAATCGCTAACTGCATTGAAAAAATTGGAAATGTAAAATATGTGACCAAGCTAGGCCCTGAAAGGATTCTGGCAAATTCCATTCACAAAAAGCGCAAAAAACTTTAGACATTTGCGACTCAAGATGGACTTAATTACAATAAATCAATGCCGCATGGTGTGAAAAATTAAATGGTAACATCTGGTCTAGATAATTGTGACGCTTACATGAGTGATGCCATCATCTAACGACACCTGGAAGATCATTTGGAAACCATTCAGAAATTGTTTGATAGACTCAGTGATGCAGTCAGTAGAGCTTCATAATGCAGGAATACAACATTAATATTAAGCAAATCAAGGGAAAGGATAATCTGATTTCTGGTGCACTTTCGCGTGCATAGAAATACTATATTTCGTCATTTAGTATGTATGTTGTGTTATTCACATGACATTTCCAATGTGATTATTATTATTTTAGCATATGTGTATATGTGACTAAGATGTACAAGAAATATGTATTTTGTTATGAGGTTATATATGTCTATATTGTGCATTTAACAACTTTTGTCCATGATTATTGATTTGTGCTGATCGTTTGTAAATAGCATATTACACAGCAAATTTTGTCCATGATCGTAGATTATACTTAAAGGTAATGATCCTATAAATAGGTTGTTTACTTGGGTTCGTGTTCTAGACCCAGCCTTGTGTATGAACTTAGAACTTTCTGTATACTGAACCTGTTTGCAGCATGGGGAAGTATTGCTACATATGTTAGATGGGGATCTATTGCGACATAGATCAAGTAGAGACGTATTGCGACATTAGGTTGTATGAATGTAAATAAGGAGAAAGAAGTGAATAATTATAATAATTACCTTGATGCAAAAATATCACAACGTCCAGGGTAGAACAGAGAGTTTCAATTTCAAACACAATACCGTCCTATATCACCAAAAACCTAAAGAACGTTTCTGAAATGTAATATATGTTAAGCGTAGAGAGGAAAATGCATTCCAGCCCAACGTTAATGAGTGATAGACGGGTATAGGCATAATCCGATAACAGAATCAGTTTAACTGAACTTAACTGAAACATGTACCTATTTATGCCCATGGCCGCTTGCTAAATGATTATGTTTGAGTCAATTTAGTTTATCTTTGACGTTTTTTCTTATTATTACTATGCTCTAGCATTATCAAATTTAGCAATCTACAAAATCGGCCCTACAGAAAACAAGAAACTACCTTTCACATACATGTTTGATTTTTTTCACATTTGCTGTTTTTAACTTTTTTATATTGGTTGAATGGACATGCTTAATTTTAACTATGCTGTTATTCTATACATACCGGCTCCTCAATTGATGATGCATCCCGGGATTGTAGTGGTGCATCCGGCATCCTGTATGTAGCATCAGGTTATATCTGGAATAATGTAACATAATCAGATCAACTGTTTACACGCACACGTAAATATAACCCCATTAAACTGGGTAACACTAAAAGGCATTTTTAAAACTTATTTGTATCATCTTGGACAGGTTGGATTAAGTAATAGCTTTGCAACAATTATATAATTATTTGCTGAGTATGTTTCGTCAACAATGCTTAAATTAGGCAGTTTGTAAAGTTATTGATATTCGTATGATACAATAAAAGCTTATTAAATAATGTATTACAGCAGTTTGATGAATTATATAGTCACAAAGAACTTTTCAAATGGGCTTTTCTATCCACCTTAGAAATTTTAATCGATTTAATCGTAGTAAAATTCCGAAGACCATATGGTAATTTCATTAATTTCTTAATCAGTAATAGGTACAGTTGTGAAATGAATTATGGATGAGATTCCGAACATGAAAACGTTTTGATCCAACTTATTTGGATTTCACGCTTGTTGCGATATTTGCACACCATTGAAAGGCATTATAATGTTTTTAGAATATCTATGCACATAATTTGTTTTTGATTTTGCTTTTTGTCGGTTTATCAGTATACAAAATTTATGAGACTAATCAGACTGAAGAGGCGATGCTTATAGAAATCATATGCGCTAGTCATGAATCCTTGGTCAATCCTACCAGGATCATAATTTGTGGACAAAATGAATCTTTGATTACTTCCCGCCTACATATTTACCGCCTGAGGTTGCGATTTACAAGTTCCACATGAACGCTCGTTATTCTGTTGTTCTCATTTCTGACAAGGAATAATAACTGTGAAAGATGGATGGCAAGTCATTGGTACTGATTTAACTTTAAGAATCCAGAATATTGTATCCAAAATCTACGAAATTAGAAAGAGATTGGCAAGGTTTTGTAAACTTGATTGATTTGTCGCAAATAGGGATTGCTGTTTACAGGCAGGAAAAAGACAAAACAAACATCGTGTGCATAATAGCGACCCTTATAGTGCCACTGAGTGTATCTCACTTTTAGGCAAACTACATCACATGTATGCAAAGAGATACAATTAGCCTCTCGAGTCTCCTCCCATACGTCAGTTGCATACAACGAATTAAAAAGTCAAACAATTGAGTCACCGATCGGTAATGCTGACTAACTTTACCTAGGTAGAATAAGCTTCACAGTTGTATTGCCTTTTGAAATAGACAATAAACAATAAACCGCAAAGATGAAAAAAAAAATAATTCATGCATGACAGTGTAAAACATGTCATAGAAGTAGTTCATGCAGAAATCAAGCAACCAAATTATTTTCATTTATTATTATCTTTGAACAAAATTGATACTGTTTAAGAGGTATAAAAATTCATGTTAATCTCTTTGGTCAATGGACAAGGTATCTAACAAAAGAAAGATTAATCTTATTCAGAATAACTACTGCACAAAGTTTAATATACTCTCTATACATTATACAGATAGTCACCAACGACACCATTTGAGGACCAGTGCGTGAAATGAAACCTTTAATTCCTCATATATGAGGCATTTATCATTTGAATAATAACACAAAACGTGTAGTTATGCAATGTACCGAATTATGTACTGATTCTTCTGTAAACACGGAAGTTATTAAATATATATACATTTTGTCCCCCAGAGTACGTCCCTCAAAAAAAATTTCATGAAAAGAAATATTAACACTTTCGGCACTTTGCATATCTTTGATGCAAAGTATCAATCTTCTGGGGACATTGTGTAATGTGATAACAGATGCAACGTGTGGGACACACACACACACACACACACACACACACACACACACACACACACACATATATATATATATATATATATATATATATATATATATATATATATATGTTTAACCTTTCTATACACTTCACCATCTGAATTTTTCTATCTGGAAGAGGTTTATTATGTGACAAAAAACATTAGGCTAATGTACAGGAAAATTATATTGATGTAGTTCGTCTTATAACAGTGCAGGTTACGAAAGCACCCGATTGAATAATCTTGTTATAGCACCGAAACGGTGGAGTAGAAAATGATTGGAACCACAGCCACTCCGTTACACAGAGTTGTTCATTTCAAAGTGCATTCTGCAGTCGCTGCTAACAATGAAGGTAGAGACACGTATCACGTTCTCCGTGAATTTGTACATCCTCATCATCTTCCTGTCAGTAAATCGTATTTTGACAATATCAACATTGGTATAAAAGGTGATCTGGGAGAAAATATTACATTCTCGAAAAGAAACGTCACTGTGAAACTACAGTTTCGAAAACGACTCTCTAGAAAATTCTAACCCATATATCCTATGTATCATGTTATCGCTCGATAAACAAGGACATCATTTATGAAATATGTTAAAGTGAACTTTTAGTTCGGCGACACCCTTCTCAAAACCGATGGTGACCAGAGAATTACATGCTTTAAAAGATCAGCCTTGACGCAAGGAAAATAATTGCATCAAAACGTTCTTATCAACAAATAAAATCCCAAAGAAGCCTTCATGAGAGCAAGCAAAACTGTGATACTTCAAACTGGAAAACGTTTGGGTCGCTGCAGGCTTCTGGACAAGTGCTTACTTCACTTCTACGCCACAGCAAGGACTAGACAGAAAGAAATGTCGAAACCCCTTCAAATTTAATTAACACATTCATAGAAAGACTAAGAAACGAAAAATAGCCAGAGTGTTAGACATGTTTGATTACTAATTGAAACAGAAAATGATGCAACGAGATTCATGTGAATGTTCCATATCAGAACTGGATCTGTTTGTCATGTTACTCGCCATCATGACGATGCAAGACTTGCAATGGGTAGAATTTCATACCGTGTCATCTTTACCTACTTCAGTCTCGATCGAGTTTGGAAACAAAGGACAGACCGAAGGTTACATTGATCTGATTATCAGTCATTTGTACCTGAAAGTCAACGTTCTCCAAGCGGACAACGCCAATCCACATGCCGATGAAAGAGTAGCTCTCGCCAAAAATTTCATGCATTCATTGTTCAACAAAGTGGATTGTTACTTGAACAACAAACTCTTCAAGAATACTTCTGCTTACCGAACGTACCCGGGAAATCGTTCGTCGTATGGAAATGTAGCCAAGAGCACACGTCTGAATACTTGCGTGGTATGGAAACCAAATAAGGGCGCAGTTTAGAACCGATGGATCGTTTACATTTGGTTTAAGTATTTGTTGAATGCAGTGGATGTACTCCAGAGACTGAATAGAAATAATACCATCTTCAATTTGATGGCTAGTGCAAACGAGTACAAGACCATCATCGTAGATGCCCGACATAACGTGCTTCCAGTCAAACTTTGAGCAGAACGACAGCCAATTATCCGATACAATGAGTGGAAGTGAAAACGTTCACCGTTGCCACTGGACTATGATCCAAGGTCGAAGATCATGTTTTCAAGGACAATTGCCCAATGTTTACTTATTGGAATCGTCAGCAATGCAACCTTCAACGGAACCATCGATCACACTCTTTTTGAGAATCAACACTTCAGCTAAGACTAGAGTCACTCGAGATGGCTATACCTTGTGTACCAGACCATGCAAAACTAACTTTGCCCACAAAAAATGTTTTGAGATCTTACTTGACAATGTTTGTAGCCATTAGGTGCCAACGGCCACGACACTTCATACAACAATTCTACAGGAGGAAATGTTTCTTGGAGCTTTGACTTCATTCCCGGACAAGGGAGTTTTCCACCTTATAAAATAGGGCCAACTTTGTGTGGAACTTTAGTTTTCGACAGCTCAGACCAACACGGTAAACCTCATCTTGTATGCATAGTTTTACAACACTATGTAAATGAACATCTTATGAGAACTGATTATATACTGTTAGAAAACAAAGATGGAATACGAAGAATCTATGGAGATGGATGACGAGGACGTGTTTGAGCCAGAACAAGAAGATAAAGACAAAGTAGAGAAGATAAAGACAAAATGACAGTCATTATGTTGAGAAGGTCAGAACAAGAACAACATTTAATGTCCTCTT